>BSBK01014783.1:0-109566 GCA_027943335.1 Chamaecyparis obtusa | reverse complement strand
TTAGGTCCTAATTTGTCCTAATTGAGTCTAATAGGTAATATTAGGTCCTTATTGGGTCTAACTAGGTTCTCATAGGTCATATTAGGTCCTAATTGGTCCTAATTTAGTCTAATTGGTCCTAATTGAGTCTAATAGGTCATATTAGGTCCTAATTGGTCCTAATTAAGTCTAATAGGTCATATTAGGTCCTAATTGGGTCTAACTAGGTTCTAATAGGTCATATTAGGTCCTAATTGGTCCTAATTGAGTCTAATTGGTCCTAATTGAATCTAATAGGTCATATTAGCTCCTAATTGGTCCTAATTGAGTCTAATAGGTCATATTAGGTCCTAATTGGTCCCAATTGAGTCTAATTGCTCCATATTAGGTCCTAATTGAGTCTAATTGGTCCTAAGTGAGTCTAATAGGTCATATTAGGTCCTAATGGGTCCTAATTGAGTCTAATAGGTCATAGTAGGTCCTAATTGGTCCATATTAAGTCCTAATTTGTCCTAATTGAGTCTAATAGGTCATATTAGGTCCTAATTGGGTCTAACTAGGTTCTAAAAGGTCATATTAGGTCCTAATTGGTTCTAATTGAGTCTAATTGGTCCTAATTGAGTCTAATAGGTCATATTAGGTCCTAATTGGTCCTAGAATTGATTCTAATAGGTCATATTACGTCCTAATTGGTCCCAATTGAGTCTAATTGGTCCATATTAGGTCCTAATTAGTCTTAATTGAGTCTAATTGGTCCTAATTGAGTCTAATAGGTCATATTAGGCCCTAATTGGTCCATATTAGGTCCCTAATTGAGTCTAATAGGCCATATTAGGTCCTAATTAGTCCTAATTAGGTCCTAATTGGATCTAATAGGTTGTATTAGGTCCTAATTGGATCTAATAGGTCCTAATTAGTTCTTATAAGATTTAATTGAGTCTAATTGGATCTAATTAGTTCTGATTGCATCTAATTAGGTCCTAATTGGTTCTAATAGGGTCATATTAGGTCCTAATTGGTTTCTAATTGAGTCTAATTAGGTGCTATTTGGTTCTAATTGATTCTAATTGGGTGGACTAATAGGTCATATTAGTCCGGTAATTAGTCCTAATAGGTCCTAATAGGTCCTATTAGCTCCTATTAGCTCCTATTAGCTCCTATTATGTCCTAATAGGTTCTATTAGGTCCTAATTAGTCCTAATAGGTTCTATTAGGTCCTAATTAGTCATAATAGTTCCTGTTAGGTTCTAATTGGCTCTAATTGACTCTAATTGGATCTAATTGAGTCTAATTAGGTCCTAATTAGTTCTAATAGGTCATATTAGTGTTGGAAAAATGGTCAACACTCCCCTCGGGATTCGTGACATGGCTTAACTACCTCCTGTGTCTTCTATAAGTCTAGTGGTTGTATCGGGCATTAATAGGTCAATCTTTTGGTGTAATGGCAACCACTACTTGTAACAAGTGGTATCAGAGATTGGTCATAGGTTTGAATCCCCTCAGATAATGTTGAGGGGGAGATTGTTGGAAAAAATGGTCAATGCTCCCCTCAGGATTCGTGACATGCTTAATCGCCTCCTGTGTCTTCTATAAATCTAGTGGTTGTATCGGGCATTAACAGGTCAATCTTTTGGTGTAACAACAACCATTACTTGTAACAATTAGGTCCTAATTGGTTCTAATTGAGTCTAATTGGTTCTAATTAGTCCTAATAGGTCCTAATTAGTCCTAATATGTCCTAATTAGGTCCTAATAGGTCCTAATTAGTCCTAATAGGTCCTAATAGGTCCTAATTAGTCCATATAGGTCCTATTATGTTCTAATTGGTCCTAATTGGGTATAATTGGCTCTAATTGAGTCTAATTAGGTGCTAATTTATTATAATTGAGTCTAATTGGGTTTTAATAGGTCATAATTGGTTCTAAATTGAGTCTAATTAGGTGCTAATTGGTTCTAATTGATTCTAATTGGGTCCTAATAGGTCATATTAGTCCTAGAATAGGTCCTAATTAGTCCTAATAGGTCCTATTAGTCCAAATAGGTCTACAGTTAGGTCTAGTTAAGTCTAATAGGTACAATATCACATTTACATGAACATTAAGACAAGTCTTGACCATAAACTTAAAATATCTAGAGAGAAACATCTTAGACATACCTTGTTTCTGACAATGATATCTTTTTCATGATTCTTCACGTAGTCTTTGTTCAGTCTCTTCTGAATAATGTCGTGTACTTTTGTTTAGCCTTCTCTTTTTATTTCGCATCACAACTTAGAAAAAAATTTGGTGCCAAAATGTCTTCCTTCTCCTAAATGCAAATTATTTTACAGCTTTCAGATTTTATGAAATGAAAAAAAATATACATTTATTTATACCTAATCCTTATTAACTGGAAATGCCACCAAAAAGTCCAACATAAGTTTCTATCGAAAGTAAAAGTTAACTTTCGATTGAAACTAACTAACTTTCTATCAAAAGTAGTTTAGTAATGGCTAGAAATTGCATTTTTCGGAAAGTACTTTTGATCAAAATTCAAAAGTTTTGATCAAAAGTACTTTCTATCGAAAGTGCCTGGTTTAGGCCATGGTTGCAAGTTTTGAGAAATTTTGAGAATTCATGGCTTCAGGCCTCAAGCACGTTGATCAAATAGAAGAATAAGAAGACATCCTTTTGCATACAAAAGTATTTGGAACTAGATTTCTAATGATTATATATTTGACTATTTTTAAATTTATTATGTGTATGGTGTTTGGCGTTAAATGAATGTAGGTTTTTTATCAAATATAAACCTTTGAGTTTGACGTTCAATGAAAATAAGTACAAAAAGGAAATTTTTTTTTGAAAAATAACAGTGCCCTCATATTCGAGTCTACTTTTTATTAAAAAAAAAAAAATTGAAATTCGATAAATGCACAATAAGTTATAAGCTATGTAGTCAAGGTACATCAAAATTATGGTTTAGTCAAATTCAAATGTTAATAAAATATGCAATAATAGTGATAATGTCATCAAACTAATTGCATGCCCTCCGTATGGATGTTACAAAATTAAAATCAAAAGAATCACATTCATATCTATTTTACAAAAAAAGTTATACTCTATGAAAACATTGTTACTATTTGAAAATGACGTTTTCAACACCATATGAGTTTTCATGGGAGAAAGAAAAAAGTATTCAAAAAATTAAAAAGAAATAATAAAAATATATATTTAGAATATAGATAGAAAATCCTAAAAGACTCTAATTTACTTCATCCTCCAATTTTGAACAGTTGAATGACAATATGCATCCGAATGTGAAAGTTTTTCTCAAAATGTAGAGTTTAGTGTCTGCTCAGGCAAAAAAGTGTAACCCACTATTGTGGGTTCACCCTATTCTCACTTGTGAATGATATCTATAGTTGAGGTGTCCAAAATATTTGTGTCAAAGATTTCTCATAAAATATCTATGAGTAATAATGGTTGATCTCTATGAAGAGTGAAATAATCAGACCTATAAAGCAAGTTGCATGATGAATTGTACCTATAGAAATGACCTTCTAAGTGGTATCATGAATCTCTCTAATAACCACATCAAAATGAGATAACTGAACAAGACTTCAATCACCATAATTACAAATATAATAAATGGAAAGATAATTTTGAAAACTATTAAGGACAAGAAGAGCATTATCAATGGTACTATGCTAGATCTAAAATAATTAGCCTATCCCGAAAAATAGAATCAGAGAAGAGTTCCCAACACTAATATGTGAAGTAGGAACAATATACGTCATGTGACAAGAAGTATCAAAATCAATAATCCAACTAGAATTTGTATAGGACAAAGTCATATCTAAGAGGGATTTCATGTTTCCTAATGAAGAAGACTTAGCGATGGAAAGATTATTCTTCCTCATAGCTTCCTCCAATCTCGCTAGACTGATAAGAGAATGTGTATCATTATGCCTAAATTTTTCACAAAAGAAACATTTTTTTCTTTTCCTTGTTAGACTTGGAGGAAAACTTCCCTAAGTTAGTAGGAGGTTGAGATTAGTTTTCTTCTCATTCTATAGCCTAGGCTTGGAGGGAGGCTAACCACCTATAGACGAATCTATTTTGGGCTTCTTCTTATTCTTACCCTTTCCGTTAGAAGATTAAGCCATCAAAGCTTATCTCTTAGGAAGGCCATCCATGTAAATCAACTTGGTCTACTCCCTAGTCAGTTAATTTCAAAATTCCTTGATAAAGGCATCTTATGGCCTTCTCTTATAGAATCCATACTGGAATAGAAGTATAGGCAAATACATAAAATTGACCTCTAAGATTAGACAAGATCAAGAAAATACACTCCTTGCCTTCCTTTCCATAATCACAACCTTTCAATTGTGACAAAGTCAACTTTAACTATACTTGGAAATCTTGTATAGTGATGAGTTTCAACTTCCACATACAAGGCAAATGTTTTCTAAGTATATTATTTTTATAATGTGAACCCTATCATGAATATGTAGCAAAAACATGAATGCTAATATTCCAAGGAAATATCTATGAATTATTATTGTTTGGATGGAAGTTTGAAGTTTGCAACTTTCATGCGATTGATACTATTACAAGCTCAATTAATCTTATATATATATATATATATATTCTCCCTTGACTATCTTCAATCTAAAAAATAATTTTTTATTACAGAATTTAATAGATTAAAATAAAATTGTGATAGAAAATGATTGTTGTTTTAGTGTTGTCACAGTCCAACACAATTACAGAGCCAAACAAATTGAAATGTATGAATACAAGTTGTAAAATTATTCTTCTATTTAAAATGTATTTTGATATTTGGTAAGAAAATACCTTTCAAATATAATAATTTATACTTGATATTTTTGGTACTTAGAACCAAAAATGTATTCTAGTTGTATGTCGTGGAGCATAAATCTATAATGTCTGAAAGTTGTTTGTTGTTGGCAGTCGACACAGTACCATTCTTGTAAACCATTAGCACCTACCACTATCTTTGTGGCGGGGAAGGGACTTCTCCCGTCTTTCCTCAATTCCAACAATAGACAACCGACACTCCAACTACGATTACATTCGAAACGAAACATTAAATGCAATATATGAACTGTACCTCGTTTTTGGATAATCACAATGAGTGCCAAAAGTGATTGATATCAATCCGTGTTGTCTCTGTCTCAATCAGCTGCAGGCAGCTCAAAGGTCCGGCTTATTTGCCCAAAATGACTACTAACCTTCCAATATATACAAGCTGATTATAATATAGGCTTTGCCATTACTTTTGAAATGAAAGATTGTCCAAGGACTCGAAGAAAGAATATTTTCGTGCAGTTGCTCCAAAAGAAGGAATATTAGAAGTAAACCATAGCAATATTCCAACTGAATGTAAATGAGAAGTTCTGAATGGTTGTGAAGCCTTGATGGCTTCAATTGCTTCTAGGTGAATAGAAGAAATTTCAAAGGGATGTGAATCCGTCATAGCTTTACATACTTGAACTTGATCCTTCAATTGATTGTTTTTGGTCTTTTAGAAATTAATTAATTGTAGAATGTTGTATAAAATTAATCTATGATAGAAATTTTAAGTCTTATTAAAATGAAAATAAAGAAGTTTTGAAGAGATGTTAATCTTTGAGAATTTTAAATAAAACTTGAACAAACTTTCTAAATAATTGTATGAATCTTTTGTTTCAAAATTAAATGGAAAGGTCTCTAAAAATAAAAAAATTAAAATAATCTCTGTAGAAATCTAAGAGAATAAGTATTTAAGTTTGATATTAGGTAGTGTGTAATATAGGTGGCAGGGATAGGGTCTTTTAATTGGAGTATATATAATTTAAAAATAAAAGAAGATAAATAATTTTATTTTTATATAATAATTAACTAAAGTTTTTGAATTATTGTAAATAAAAAATGTATAAAATCAAGGTTATAAATTGTAATTGAACACATTTATTATAAAATAAGATTGAAAATTATTGAATAAAATAAACAAAATAAAAATAATTATAAAAAAAATGGATGTCTTTCATATTTAACTATTAAGAATGCTAAAAATTTGTAGTAAAATCCTCACAATAGAATATTCTACGTCTACTCTCGTGCCGTTCTACATGGAAGCATATGTAGGGCTTATATTTAAATCATGCATTTAAATTATGTTTTGATTAAGTTCAAATGGGAGAAGGCCTAGACTGAGAAAAATAAGCATTGAGTCATTAAGACAATTCAAGAGGAATTCACAAACAATGAATTCAAAATAAAGTCTAGAAACAAAATGACCACAGTAAATTGATTATAGAAACTATCAACTAAACTAAATATAGTCCAAGGACTAAAGACATGAAACTAAATACTAGGAAGTTAAACTTCCTTCAATTCCTCATTAAGTTCTTTAAGAGTGTCTAGAAAATAGGGCTTCCTAGTATGGCACTCCATAATAGGTCCCTATATCATCATACCATGGCCCTCTTTTGTTTGTTGGGTGGTTATCATCTAGGTTTCCTCCCTTTTCCTTCTTTTGGACTTCTTCTACTTTGGCTCTTCCTTGCAAGGTATTAAAAGAGGAGGTCATTCTATCTATTATATCCATAGCTAAATTCAACAACCTCATTTATCTTCTTGTTTATCTAGTTTTCATTAGCTTTAACATTCCCTAGCGCTGAATTGTGACATAGGATGTATATATAGGGTTATCCTGCTACTTATTGCTTTGCTTCTTTCTGCTATGCTACTTTTCTCTGTTACCTTCCATGGGGCCTCCCTTGGGGGACAAGGGAAGGTTTCTTGTGTTTTCTTGTTGAATTCTGTGCAAGTTGGTTTGAATGGTGTACCCTTGGGTTCCACCTTGGTCTTGCTTTCCCCTTTAAAGTCTTGTCTTCTGTTGAGACTCTTGATCATCCTATCTTTTATGTCGAGTCTTCCTTGGAAGTGCCTGTGGGTCAGACTCAGGACTCCCTACCCACTTTTGCAGAAAAAAATGCAAGGTGTTTCCTCCCCTTCTTTGAATCCCACAAATGTTTTATCTGGGTTTGGTACTTCCTATAACATTAATGATACTACTATGCAGGTACCGAATGAGATTCTCATAGACATAGTTAATAAGCTGGAACTTTCTCTTGTTGATATGCTCCTATCTTTTAGGTCATCCATTGACTAGTTACGTAAGTGGGTTGTGAGTAAATAGTGCCTAAAAGGTAGTGTCAAAATTAATGTGATGGCTCACAACTTTTTTCTTTTCATCTTCATGAATCAGGAGTACCTCCCCTCTCTAATGACAAATGGGCCATGGACCTTTGGAAGAAATCAACGCAACATATTGGCCCTCTGTAAATAGAAACTGGGGTTGGACCCATACAATGATCTAGGGGCTTTACCTCCAATATGGGTGCATCTCCTAGGCCTACCCTTGGAATTCTAGAACAACAAAGTGGTTCATGGCACTGCTAATTCCTCTGGTTACCTTTTGGTAGTTGATAGCATTACACAACAAAAATCTTACCTCCTTCTTACGTACATTTGTGTTAATGTTGAGGTAAAATCGGTGATTCCTACCCACATTACTCTTAAGTCCAAATATGGATCCTTTCTTCAACTTCTAGAGAATGAGAATGGGGAGGTGTTCTGTTAGATTTGTAAGAGCTGTGGTCACCTCAATAATGCTTGCAAACTGGCTTCTAACCACTTACTTTTATAGACCAAAAAAAAAAAAACTTGTGAACTTCAGAAGGGAAGTTATCAGCTTCCTATCTCTGGAGGAGAGTTGTCACTAGTGGTTTCTTCTTCTATGATTCAAACCTCCTTGGAGTCAGCAGAACCCAAGATGGGGGAACCGTCTTCCTCTTTGTGAGGTTCTAAGGGAGCCAGTGGACATCTTCCATGAAGGCTTCATTTCCTCAGTAGGATTTTGTGCTTTGGTCTAAGGGGATGAATATTAGTGATGCTTCTATGAATGAAAGTTCAACCACTATGGTTCTAGAGTCAATCCCTAAGGTTCCCACCTCTATCCTTAACCCATCCTAGAAGGACAATTTAGATGAGGTGGTTGTGCAGTTAAATATTTAGAACTCAAAGGAAGGGATAGAACAATATGAGGCTAGCCTGGGGATTCCTCACCCAGAGAAAGAGGACTCTATAGAGAAGGATATATCGAAATTAAAAAAGAATAAAGAAAACTATTACTTGTTTGACTCACCTCGGCCTTTTGTTGTCCTTCTGGGCTCCACTAGCCTAAAGAGAAAAGTTGGTATCTTAGTATTCTCTTCAACCCCTCCTCCCAAAGTGTCCAAATTGATGTTTGTGGAGGACAATGAGGATTTAAAATGCAATTTAGTAGAAAAAGGAAAGAGGAAAAAGATACTTGACATAGGCAATGAAGGTAAACAGGGTATACCTTCTCAAAAAGTAAGCAAAGAAAGGAAAATAAAGAAATAGGTTTCTAGTGGAAAATAGAGAACTATAGATGGGTTCTCAAATCTCAATAAGAAGAAAAAGTGGGGCCCCTTCTCGTATTGAGTTAGCCACAGATGTCTAAGGAGGGGTGTTCTATCTAGGTCTATTTTCTTAGAGTTTTTTTTCATGAAGATTATGTCTTAGAACATAAGAGGACTCAATAGCCTCACCAAATAGTATATGTGAATTTTTCTATTCAAGAGAACATAATTGATATCGAGATCATTCAATAAAATAAAATTAGTAGAGAGTGTTTCAAGAAGATTGTGGGAAAATTCTAGCTTGGTGCCCAATGGGAGACCTCTAACTCTAAGGGAGAATCTAGTGGTCTAGTAACTCTATGGAATCTAGGTAAAGTGATGAGAAATTGAATCCATTCTTCTAGTCATAAGCTAATAACTGCTTTGCAAAATATTTCTTTTGGCCAGTCTTGAAATATGATTTATGTGTATGCCCCTAATGTTTATTCTCTATGATTTATGGGAATGTCTTACTAGTATTATGGAGGGTTTTGGTCATATTAAATGGATTATGGGAGGTGACTTTAGCTCTCCTTTATACCCCTTAGATAAATCTTGAGGAATGGTAGATTTGAGTGACAGTACAGAAAATCTAAGAGATTTCTTTGTGGGTACTGGGATGATGGATATTGACCTTCATGAAGCTGATTTCACATGGTCTGACCATATAAGATACGGGAGCAGACTAATCTAGGTTAGATTAGATATATTTTCCTTGTCTCCAAACTGAACTAATCTTGCAAACTTCTTCCTCACCGCTCTCTCCAAAACTGGCCATTTAGATCATAATGCTCTCTCACTTGATTGGTAGAATGGAAATACAAAGGCTTCTCCCTTTAGATTCAAAATAATGTGGATTTACCATCCTTACTTTAGAAGGCTAGTTGAATAATGATGGAAAACTCCTTTTTATGATTCCCCTATGATAAAGCTCTATAGAAAAACTCCAAATTATTAAAGAGAAAGTGAAATATTGGAATAAATCTTCATTAGGTAATATATTTACTAGAAAAAAAAGATATCATTTGAAAACCTGATGTGCTCCAAGAGAGAATGAGGAAAGGGTCCAACAAGATCAAGAAATTTTTCACCAGGAAAGAGATATAAGGGATTAATCTATCAGATTTAACAAGCAGGAGGAAGTCTTCTAGAAGTAAAACTCAAGGATTAAATGGCTCAAGGAGGGAGAAAAAAACCTAGGTTCTTCCACCAAAATTTTATCAAGTACAGAAGTAGGAACAAGATCAGATCTTTTCTATTTTGTGATAGCTCTTTAGTTGACAAGGAGGTAGATATTGCTAGTGAAGCAGTTAATTTCTTTGCTAGTATCCATGGGCAAGAGAATGCAATTCTTTTGTTTTTGATGATTCTGATAATAAAAACCTTTCTAACCAGGTTACCTTCCATGAGGTTAAAGATGTTGCTTTCTCCTTTTCTTCTTTTAAGTCCTAGGGACTAGATGTTTCCCCAATTCAATCTTTTAGGATTTTTGGGATATTATTGGAAGGGATGTGTTTAATGATGTGGGTGATTTCTTTATAATGGGTAAAGTGGACAAGCAACTCAAACCAGGTCATATTGTCTTGACCCCTAAAGTGGTAGGCCCAAAGTCTATGTTTGATTTTCACCCCCATAAGCCTCTATAATATAATGTATAAAATTTTGTCTAAGGTGATGGTTAATTGAATCAAAGGTATCTTGGATAAGATCATCTCTCATAATCAAAAGGGCTTTGTTGGAGGTACAAACATTATGGATGTTTTCATTTGCACCCATGAGCTAGTTTACTCTATGCAAAATAATAAAACAACTAGTATGAAGCTAAAGTTAGATATATCTAAATCTTATGACAAAGTTGATTCAAATCTTTTGACTACTATTCTACAAAAGTTTGGTTTTAAAGGTAAATTTTTTAATATGATTATGAATTGGGTTTCAACTGCTAAATTTTTTGTTCTTGTGAGTGGCTCTCCTATAAGGTTCTTTACTATGGAGAAAGGCTTGAGGTAGGGTGATCCCTTCTCATCTTACTTGTTCATTCTTGTGGCTAAGGTTTTGGGAAGCAATATGAAAAATAGAGTCACGTTGCTTAAAGGGTATGAAAGTTGCATCCCATCTTCCTCCTTCCTCCCATGAGAAATTCGTTGATGAAACTATTTTGTTTGGGGAGGAATTTGTGTCTCAAGCCAAGTGGAAAGAGATCCTCAAGGGTTATGCTTTGATTTGGAGAGGCATTTGTGTCTAAATCCAAGTGGAAAGATATCGTCAAAGGTTACACTTTGATCTCAAGGCAATAGATCAATTATTATAAAAGTAAAATTTATCTAATAAATAATATTATCTCCCTCCAAGCCAAAATCTCTCAAAATCATTGGTTGTAGAGTAAGAATTATTTTGTAGTGGAGCTCAACTCTTTCTCCCAGATTAGGAGATAGCTCTCTATTTTTCTCAAGGTGAATGTGGAGAAGTATTTGTGCTGGTATGGAGGTAAAGATAAATGGAAGAATCTTGAAGGTCTCATCGATCAATGTAATATCCCTAGTTTGTTATTTTTGAAATTGTTATAATATATTAGGGCCTAGGTTTGTCTCCTCCTAGAAAGTAATCTTTTCTCTCTTGATGAGGTTCGCAGATGGATTTGGAAGCATAATCCATTGGGAACTTACTCTTTTAGTTTATCTTACAATGCTATTGAAGTGATTGGTGACAAAGAATATATCTGGAATCACATCTAGATTCCTAATTAAAACCCTAAAATTAACTATTTTTGGTGGGTGACGAGTCATGGAAGAATCCTAATTATTGACAAACTCAACAATCGTGGCTTCCTCTTTGTTAATAGATGTATCCTTTGTAAACATGATTCTATATCTATAGACCACATCTTTATGCACTTCTCCTTCTCTAATTATATTTGGAAGCTTGTCTTCTCATCTTTATAGGTGGATCAAATCATGCCTATGTCCTTATATCAACTAATTATGCAGTAGAGTAACAGTCCCTTGAACCACCCTATCCTAAAAAATCTTTGGCCTCAGATTCTTCTATTTATGGAAAGAAATGTGTGGAAGGAGAGGAACAATAGAATTTTTTGGGGTCAGGAGAGAATGAGCTTAACTGTGTTCCAAGTTATAAAGAAGAAGATCATAGAGAATATAAATGCTAATGTATTTAAGAAAGTTAAAGTTTTCCCTTCTCTCTAGGATTTCGGAATCAAGCAAACCTAGCATATCAATCACAATCTTATTAATATAGACTAGAATATTATATGGAAGATAAAATAAAAAATTTGGAAACCTCTTGATGAGAGCTAGATAAAATGCAATGTGGATGGATTCTCTAAGGGGAATCTTGGTACCTTAGCTACTAGGGATTTCATCAGAGATTGGAGAGGAAATTTAATTCATGGTTTTTGTAAAAACCTAGGAAGAAAAATAAATAACTATGTTGAGGTCATGGCATCATTGTATGAGATTAACTACCTAAAATATTTAATGGTTGAGAAGGTCATCATAGAAGGAGACTCCAAAATGATTATTGATCACCTTAATAATAGATTTGCCTTCCCATGGTATATTTCCAAGCTTATGGAAGACTGTAATAGAATGTTGCTCTCCTTCTCTAATGTCAAAATTATTCACACATTATGTGAAGAGAATTGTGTTGTGGACTTGATGGATAATTAAGGATTGGGAGAGAAAGAATGGAGAGAGGTGACTTTTGAAAGTACTCCAAAAGGGTTAAATGAAATGTTAGCTAATAAATGAATTTAAATTTAGGTTCGAAGTCCATCATTGGGTGCCTTCTAAGAGTATTATGAATTTTATTCTATGGTAGAAGTATCATTTTAAGATAATTTTTTTTCTTGTGCTGCCAAAATTATTCAAATCTCTAAAGGGGAACTATTAACGGTCAAAATTTTAAATTCCTTTTGAATGGTGGGAATGTTTGGCCAAGAGACTTTGGCTTGACTTATTTCATGGTGACTAATACTAATTACACTTTCACTAAATTTTGTAGATAGGATATTAATTGCGATATAGGTTTTGAGCAAGATAAGATAATTATCATATTTAATGCTTTTGAAAAGTGGAATTTTTTAGAGACAGGAAGGAATAATGATTTAGTTATCCACGATCACATTTATAGAATTAATGATGATACCATTTTTAGTAAAATGACACAAGGTACGAATTATAATATGAAGTTGCAACCTTCAAATCAAGGAAGTTGTCTTTTCATATCTTGCGAGGATCTTTTATTCAAGTTCCCTGATTCTAAAACCATTAATTATGGCATTGATAAAAATAATTTTTTTGGTAAAAATTTTTGTTCCACCTTGAAGAAACCTCTGGGTTCTTGTAAAAGATTAGTTTTTCCTTATTTTATGCTTTCTCTATTAATGGAGAAAGGGCCTACTGGTATGAAGAAATCTGATACCTAGTGTAGTTTTTAGAAAGCGAAAGTGATGGGGGACCATTGAAGAAGGTGGGACCCTGCGACTATACAGAGCTAATCCAAAATGGGGAGATGTCGGAGAAATTTAGTAAGATGGGCTTGATAAATTATATTAAATCCATGAAGGGGTTTAATAGTAAGCTCTTGATGAAATTTATGAACTTGTGGCAGTAGTGGCATCTGTCGATTAGGAGTACATTAAGTTTCTGGTTACGCTTGATCATATAGCTGAACCTACGGGCCTGGAATGCAACAAAAGAAAAATTGAATGGAGGATTAGAGGAGACTATAAGAAATTCTAGAAGAAGTTATTCATAAAGGGTGACATGCTTGTTGTTGTTCCATTTGGTAATGGGTATGATAGATCTTCTCTTCCTGGCCCTTTCTCTCTAATTTTTTAATATATATTATGAAGTACTTTTCTTTAGAGGGTAGGCTCTATGATTTTCATGGCTACCATTTTCCCCTCTTAAACCATATCCATCATGGCAAGAAAATTATTGCCCCATTATTTTTTCTTTCCTCTCTTAGCAATACCAGGGGCTTATGTACGTTTTGTATCAACATGTTTTCAGTAACTCTCCTTCTATAGGTAAGTTTCTTACTTACCCCTAGTTTGAAAAAAACCCTACTAGTCTAGTGACAATCAAACTACTTAGCAACAAGTTGCTCTCTTATAGCTCCAAGTAGAATCGTAAAACTAAAAAGTTGGGCAAAAAATCTCCTTCTACAACTAAGGAGAAACCCTTGTCCTTTGTTTTTTATAAGAAAACTTTACTTGATACTACCCCTCAAAAGAGGAAAGCCCCTTCTAAGAATCATGTTGCTTCTAAGATTTGTTAAAAAAACCAGGGAGGAAAGAGTACCTACATTGATGTGGAGAAGGAGGATTCTGGGGAAGAAACAAAAAATGATTCTAAAAAGGGGAAAAAGGGTAACACCTCTAGTGAAAAGAAATATGATTTAAGATTTGGTGAACATAGATCTACGAGGCTTAGAAACAAGAAGGAAAAAAAATAGAAGAGTGTGGAGGAAGAAGTGGTAGCATAAATCGACCAGGAGTATGAGCCAAAAGAGATGGAGGAAAGTGATCATTCTATTGATGAGGACTACAAAAAGGAGATTGAAGATTAAGAGGACACCGAGGATAAAAAATCTATTGAACTTAGTGTCAATTCAAGGATGTTATGGATGAAATAGTGAATATTTCTTGTACCTCCCCTATTTTTAAGGAAGAAGAAAAAGAGAAGAATAAGCTTGTTTCCTAGAAGAAGGAGAATCTCAATGAAGAAACCCTTACAAACTAGATCTAGGCCCTATAGAATAAAGTCACCATGATAGAGAATGTTATCCTTGAGACAATGTCTACTAATGATTGCAATTCTTCTTTCACTTTCATGTGTAGGATTTTGGAAGGTCTCATGATGTAAGTTGTGCTAGGTATGGTCGCTGGAAAGAGTAGATTGGAGAAGAGGATTTAGAAGAGGAAACATGATGGCATAGATAAAGATCAAGTGCATGAAGATGACTCTAGGAGCTAGAAGAAAGAAATTAAATGCTTTAGCATGAATTGAGAGGCTATTGCTAAAGATCAATGATTTTCCTTTTTATGGGGTTTGTAGCTATTATGCTATTTTATTGTTTCATGTTTAAAGTTGATCTCTCTTTTGATACTCTGAACTACGATGTTAATAGCTTTTGGAAATTTTCCCTCTCTACTAATAGGCAGTTAAGGTTAGCTAGTGTTAAGTTTTGCTATGTTTATAGTGGGGCTCATAACAATAGCATGGGTAGAGTTGTTAGTGGTAAAAGTATTGCTTATTTGGTTTTTGACTA
This sequence comes from Chamaecyparis obtusa, assembly GCA_027943335.1. Lineage (NCBI taxonomy): Eukaryota > Viridiplantae > Streptophyta > Pinopsida > Cupressales > Cupressaceae > Chamaecyparis > Chamaecyparis obtusa. Next base: position 94,823 of record BSBK01014783.1, on the reverse strand, counting down.
TTTTGTTGAGTGATGATATTGGTTTCTTCTGGATATAATGGCCCGAAGTTGTGCTCTTTGATTTCTACTATCATGTGATTTTTGCATCTGAGTTCAAGGCCCTCTCTCTACCATCTTAATAAAAAACATTCCCTATTTCTCTTATCATTTCCTATTTATCCTTGTTTGAGGTGATGAGGGCTCACAAATTTGGTCTTCCATATACTCCAATTGTGAAACTTTTGTGCTAGCTCTCCCGCAACCTTCCAAATGCTACTGTTCAATTTGGTGTTTGACCAATCACTAGCATTTCAATTATGTTATAGTAATACAAAAATTATTTTTATTTATGGTGTGGGAGTAGATCTCATTATCATATCATGTTGATTTAATTAATACATGTGTATTATAATGGTTGACTGTAAAAGTAAACCAATAATTAAATTAATTTATTATTATTAAATTAAGTTAAAATTCAAACAAATAATTTAATTTAACTAGAATTTTTATTAAAACTTTATTTGGTTAGTTATTTGACTTGGTTGAGGATAATTGTTTGGTGAAGTAGGTTTTGGGAATGAAGCGGGATTTTGTTAGAGAGAATTAATTTCTTCTCAACAGGGACAAAGGTTAATTAAATCCAAATTCTAAAGTTTGTTTTAACTGTAGAAAATTTCCTCTTATTTCCTAAAAAATGGTTATTTGCTAAAAAATGTGTAAGCATTTTTTTTTTCCTAATAAAATGGACGACTGGTTATAATTGTAAGTCTCCTAATTTACATGTATGAAAATTGTTAGCTTAGAGTAGTTTATTAGTATTTGATTTCTTTAAGTTTGTCTCAATAAACATTTCTTCTGCCCTCGACATAGAGAGATTTTGTTAAAGACTATTAAATTAGATAGTGGAAAGTCCTCTATAAATTGAAGTGATACAATAAGTCTGAATCAATAAAAATATTTTTATTTGTGTTGTAGTATGTTGACATCTCATGTTTTTGTAATAGTAGAAAATAATATGATATGAGATCTAATTTCTCATTTACAATCTTTGATTTCAGATTGGTATTAGATCTTGGATTAGAAAACTTTGAAGGCTTATGTCTTCAAAAAAGAGTTTCCTCATAGAAGGAAGTTATTGAAAAGAGCCGGAACTACTCATTGTTTCTATGAAGAAGACTCATTTGCAGAGAAGGTAGAATAGTTCTCAAGCTACAGCTGAAAGGACAAAAAAAAAAAAGGTTTTGTAGAAGGATGTAGTCTTCCAGTTTGGTGTTATATAAGAAAGGTGGACCTTGAAGAGATCAATTTGTTAGTATAGAAGTAAGTAGCAATGTTTCTTGGCCCCAAATTCCCATCTTCAATAGTAAGAATTATGAATTTTGGTCTATGAAGATGAAAAAATTATTTTGTTCACAAGATATTTAGTATTTGGTAGAAAATGGTTTTGTAGAATGACAAAATTATGCACCCTATCATGCTTTATCATAAGCAGATAAAGATCAACTAAAGGAGAATAAGAAGAAGGATGCTAAGGCTTTGTTTATTATTTAACAAGAAATGGATGAGTTAGTGTTTCCAAGAGTTACATTGTAGCAACAAGGTCCAAGAAACCTTGGGATGCACTATAAAATGCTTACCAAGGTACAAACAAAGTAAAGGTCTCCAAGTTACAAACTTTAAGAGAAAGTTTTTAAAATATTCATATGGGTGGATATGATTCTATAGATCATTTTTATACTGAAGTTATGAATATTGTTAATAAAATGTGATTATATGGAAAAAAAAAGTGATCAGTGATCAAGTATTGGTTCAAACAGTTCTTAGAAGTCTAGCTAGAAATTTTGATACAATTTTAATTGTCATTAAGGAATCTAAGAATTTAACACAACTATCTATAGATGAAATTTTTGGATCTTTATTTTCTCATGAATCTAGAATAAGCAAGAATAGAAATTCCACTTTAGAGAATGCTTTCATGTCATAGGTATCATCTAGTAGAGGAAGATGAAGATCAAGTTTTAGAGGAAGAGGAAGAAGCAAAGGTGAACTAATGAATATAGATTAAGGATGAAGGACTATCTATTCCAATCATACTTCCAATAATAGAGGACTAAGATGAAACCACTTCCAAGAGAAAACAAAATGGTTTGGCAAAACTCATGTTAAATTTTATTAATTTAAGAAGTATGGTCATTTTACAAGAGAATGTAAGAAGAAACAAGAAAATATGGATACAAATAATGCAACTTATTCAGATGTAATGTCTCTCAAGAAAGCTCTAAAGATATATGATTTTTATAGTGGCTATAGAAAACACACGATAGGATATAAATAATTATTTTCTTATTTGGATGGGCTTAGCTTAAACATCACACACTAAGCTTGACTTACTATGTTGTGTCTCCTATGATCCCCACCTTTTAATTTTCATTCCCATTTGATAGCATGTTTATGTTTTATAAATAATTATACAATATGAGAGGACGATACTCAATTTTCATTCTTTGTCAGAAATTAAAATTTTCACAGATTTTTAACTGTACTATTTTTACCCTTACGATGATCCAGTACTTGTGTAAACTTGAGAATTATTTTTTCACGTTATCTTTGCACCATTCCACTTGCAGAATTAGTGAAAATATTGAAGTACAACCAAAGATGACAAAATTATGTTTTTAATCATATATTCTATTAATTTAAAATATATAATTTTAAAATATTATATATTTAACATAATTTAAAAATAAAAATAGAGATGGGAGAGGATTCAAGCAAGAGAGGAGAGACTTTGAGCGGGAAAGGTGGAGATTCAAACTATGTGCAGGATCATGGTAGTACGGCTACAGGTGCTAGTTATGGCCATCGTACTGGTGAGGTGCCTTTGGTCCTGGGTATGCCTTCTGCACCAGTATTGGATCTAGTGTCAGATTCTCATTTGCTGGGACAGGGGATTCCTTTCCCAGGAAGGGGTGTCATGGGTACCCCCTCAAAGGTAGTGTCAAATGGGGCTCTGCCTATGTGTGAAGTTGTGTTAGGAGAAGGGCCCAACCTGACTTCTAAGGGGTTGAATGTTGAGGTTATTCCTTCAAAGGACCCACTAGTGGGGTCAAAAAGCATCTCAAAAGTTGGCGATGCTAAAGTCAACCCTCATAGTCCAAAAAAGTGGTCAGACCTTGTGGGAGTGAGAAAGGAGGTAGAAACTTCACCCTTTGAAGAACCAGTTAAGGCATTTATTCAGGAAGGAGAAGTTGCCATTTTTGTTCTAGACACAATGGTGGATCAATCTATTTTGACCATGGAATTCCCGCTAGTTGGTAAGTTTTTGGGCCCATGACCTAATATTGAAGCGGTTAGAACTTTTGTAAAAAAGAAATGGGCATTGAAAGGTCATGTGGACATCATGGCCCTTCCTAAAGGCTTTCTTTCTTTTTCCTTCTCTAATAAGGAAGATCAGGATTATATATTGTGTGGGGGTCCCTAGATGTTTGGAAGAACAACTATTGCCTTTCGTAAGTGGACTCCTAACTAGAACTACTCTGATAACTTTTTTATGGCAACTCTAGTGTGGGTTAGGTTTCCTAGGTTGCCTCTAGAATGCTGGAATGACGGGGTATTCAAAGGCTTAGCTTCTTCTTTTGGAGGATAACTCATCTCAGTCAATCCTATGATGAAAAACAAGTCCAGACTTGTCTTTGCTAAGATTTGTGTTAATATTGCTCAGTTTGAGAATCTTCCTTTGGTTCTCAACATTAATTCTAAACTGGGTCAGTGTAAATAGGAGGTGACCTTTGAATCACTTCTATTTGCCTACTTTGTTTGTCACAAAATGGGTGACTAGGTGAAACATTGCCCAAAGAAAACTCCTAAGGTTTCTCCGCTAGCTGATTCGAAACCCAAAAAACTACTAGACAAGTTTGGAAGGAGGTTAAAGGTGACAATAGCAGTAACAATGATGCTTTGACAGAGAAAGTGGATTCTAATGCTACTCTAGTTTTGGAGGAGGGTGAAATATATGAACCTGTATCACATGTGTCAGATTCAGTTGTTATTTCTAATAAGGAGGCTGCATCAAATGAGAATATTCAGAAGATCCCTGCTTCTTCAGATACCCCTGAGAAATTAGTGGGTGCGGGTCTATCTGATGAGGAATCGATTCCAATGGTGGTGCTGGTTCCTATTCTGGAAGAGGTTTCTAATATTGGACCCTCGGAGGACAAAGATTTTGTTGAAGATCTAAAAATTGATGAAGATGACTCATCCTTTGTTCCTGATACCTTTTCGGGTTGCAGTGATGAAGATCTTGCAGCTAGAGAAGAACCCATTGATGGGATTGGAATTTGGACTGTTCAAAAAGAGAAGAAGCAGAAAAAGAAAGAGAAGAATAAGGAACCTGCCACTCTAGGTTCCAAGGGAGTCACCACTCGAAGTAAAGTAGTTGGCAAACTTAAGTTAAAAGCAGATGTTGGATCTCACAAAAAGTCCCAAGGTAGATATACCAATAAAGAAATCAGAGAGAGGGAAAACAAGAAGGACATTGCGGATGGTAAGCAACTTACTATTCAGGGAGCTTGTACTCCGGTTAAAAAATGAAGCTCATTTCATGGAATATAAGAGGGTTGAATGTCCCTCATAAATAAGACATTCTCAGGAATCTGGTAAGAGATCACAAACCTGATATAATTTTTTTTCAAGAAACTAAGATGGGTAAAGAGAAGGTGGAAAAAATTATAATCTTTAAAAATAATGGGGTTGCTGGCTTTAGCTCTGAAGGAGCCTCGGGAGGGGTTGTTGTTTTCTAGAATCAAAATCATGTTAGGGGTTCTGTGCTTTTAGAAGATCTAAATTGCCTTAGTATTAACTTTGTTCATCTAAAGTTGCATTTTGAATTGGTTGCTACCACCATTTATGCCCCCAATACCAAAGCTGGTAGATCTCATTTTTGGAGGAAAATTGATAATCATAGAAAAGCTTTATAGGCATTGCCTTGGCTGATCATTGGGGACTTCAATTTCCCATTAAAAGATAATGAGAAGTCTGGTGGAGCTGGTAATCAGAGTCTTTTGGATGGGAGAATTGAGCTCATGGAATTCATTAACAAACAAGCTCTTTTTGATATGGAGCTTCAGGGTGTTAACTTTACCTGGTCAAATAGAAGGTTTGGCCAAGACCTCATTCAAGTTAGACTATATTGTGCTTTGATCAATGGTTGTTGGTTAAATGTTTTTGGATGTATGTTGTCTTCTCTTTCAAAGATTGGATCTGATCACTTCCTTATTTGCTTCAATGCAGATCTGATTACCGTGCAGGGTCATCCACCCTTCAGGTTTGAAAAAATGTGGGTGGACGATCCAAAGATGGAGTAGAATATCAAAGATTGGTGGAATGTTAAAATTCAAGGTACTGCTATGTTTAGAGTGGTTAAAAAACTTCCCAGTGTGAAACAACATGTGAAGATGTGGAGTAAAACTATTTTCGGTGATATCTTTAAATCCAAAAGTCAGTTTAAAAAGGATCTTGACATTATTCAGCATACTATACAACAGGCTGGGTTGACGGTGGAGCTGAGGGACAAGGAGGAAAGCATCCTTGCTAAAACTCATAACATTATTTCCAAGGAAGAAGATTACTTGAGGCAAAGATCTAGGTCTATTTGGATCAAAGCTGGTGATAAGAATATTAGATTCTTTCACTTATCTGCTTCTAAACATAGAGCTTCTAATAGAATATCCAAACACAAAGTGGAGGAATGGGAAATTTCAAATGATAAAGATATTTTTGAGGCTATGATTAATGTTTTCTCTTCCTTGCTTTCAAAATATCCTAATCTTGATTTGGTGAATCAAAATATCCTTCTTGATAACATTCCTTCCATTGTCAATGATTCTACTAACTGTGCTCTTATTGCCATCCCTTCTCAGGATGAAATGAAGGTGGTGGTCTTTTCTTTTGAAGGTGATAAATCCCTTGGTCCGGATGGCTTCCCTATGTTCTTATTTCAAAAATTTTGGCATATTTTTGAAGTGGACATCAACAATGCTGTCAAAGAATTCTTTGGAGCCAAATCTCTACTCGAAGAGATTAATGCAACCTTTCTTGCTCTGATTCCTAAGAAGCCTGGAGCTGATTTGGTGGATTCCTTTAGACCAATTAGCCTATGCAACTTGGTGTACAAAATTCTCTCTAAAGTTATGACTTCTCATTTGCTAGCTATTCTCCCTTAGATTATTTCTCCACAACAAAGTGGCTTTGTGCCCGACAAGAAGATTCTTGATTCGATTATGAAGGTTCATGAGGTTATCCACTCTATCCAAGTCTCTCTTAATTCTGGTTTCCTTCTTAAATTGAATCTTTCGAAGGCCTATGATCAGGTGGATTGGGATTTGTTGATCAAGGATTTGAGATCCTTTGGATTTGGTGATAAATTCCTTCAATTGATTTATCAGCTTATTAGTACTTCTACTGTTGCTATTTTGATCAATGGATCTCCTACAAGGTTTTTCAAACCTTCCAGGGGATTAAGGCAAGGAGATCCTCTCTCCCCTACCCTTTTCTCTATTTTGGTTGAATTTCTGGGGTGCCTTTTTCATAAGATTACTTCCAATGGGTCTTTTAAAGGCCTCTCCCCTTCCTTGACTTCTAGTCCCTATTTGCATGAACAGTTTGTGGATGATACTATCATTATGGGTTTCTCTTCTATCTAGGAAGCCAAGACTGTTAAAATGGCTCTTACTACCTATTCTCTTGGCTCAGGTCAATAAAATAATTGGGATAAGAGTTCTTTATATTTTATTAATACCCCTGAGGATAGGCAGTATAGAATTACGAGAATCATAGGCTATAGAATTGAGTCTCTTCCTGCTACCTATCTAGGTCTTCCTCTTGGTCTTAAACCTTTGGACTCTTTCTGGGCTGGTATTGTGGACAGATTTAACATGAAGTTGGCTGGTTGGAAAGGAGCCATCTTGAGTCAAGTTGGAAAACTTCATCTCTTAAAGGCGTCTTTGCAAAGCCTCCCTGTCTATGCTCTTAGTCTTTGTAAGATTCCTGGTAAATATGCAGATATCATTGAAAAAATCTAGAGAAATTTTTTATGGTTGGGAGTGGAAGAAAAAAAGAGATTAGCTTTATTTGCTTGGGACCGGGTCTGCACTCCTAAAAAGTGGGGGGGGGGGGTTGGGAATTTTCCCTCTAAGAGTCACTAACATGGTGCTACTGGCCAAATAGATTTGGAGAACTTTTGGGGAAAAAAGAGAATGGAATGATATCATCCATAGAAAATATCTCTTCTCTTTTTCCCATATTTTGGAATTTTGAAAAACTGACTTGAAAGTGCAAGGTTCTTTTATCTGGAATAGTATTCAGAATGCTAAGGATGCAACTTTTAAAGGGGCCAAGTGGTTTTTAGGAAATGGCAAAAAAATTCAATTTTGGGAGGACTGGTGGGTTAAAGACTATCCCCTAAGATCTGTTGTGGCTTTTCAACCTTTCATCAACTAGTGTATTCAGAGATATGGAGCTATGGTTAGAGAATACTAGAGGAATGGCTTGTGGATTGATCTCTCCCTTGTTAATGAAATGTTAAAACCTCTTATGCTGGATCTTATGATCTGGAAGGTTAAGCATTCTAGAGAAGACAAGCTCCTTTGTGGAATCCTTCTAGAATCTTCACAGTCACCTCCTATTCTGAGCTCTTATTGAATCAACTGAATCCTCTCCCCTTTTGGGCTCAGGTGTGGGACAAATCTTTAATTCCTAAAATTAACATCTTTTTCTGGTTGGTTTTGCAGAATAAAATCCTCACTATTGACAATCTCTAGAAATGGGGAATTATGTTGAGTAATAGATGCTTCTTATGTAAAAAAGTTGAGGAAATAGTTTTTCATCTGGCCATTGACTGTAGTTATGCTTGGGAGGTCTGGAACCTATTATTACAATGCTGGGAGATTAAGTGGTTTTTTCCTAATAACATGGAAAGTTTTTGTAATCAATGGAGAAAAGCTAAGACCCCCATTGATCAACATCTATGGAATATCATTCCTCCACATGTGATGTTGAGATTATGGAGAGAACAGAATGATAGAGTCTTTAGGAACACTGATCTTCCACCAAAGGTGATAGCTGAGAAGATAAAGAGAAGTATTAAGGAAAACTTCAAAATGTTGTCTCGAAGGATGCTGGATTTCAATGCTGGTGATATGGGTGTGGGGATAACTAATAATAACCCTAATCCTAGGGAGAATGCCATATGGTTTTCTCCTCCACCCAGATGGATAAAAATAAATTTTGACGATGCCACTAAGGGCAACCCATGCCCAGCTGGCTATGGGGGCCTCATTCGTGATGACATGGCTAATTGTCTGGCTACAGTGGCAATGCCAATTGGGGTGCAAAAAAACCACATGGTGAAGGCTATGGCCCTTCTTCAGATGCTCAAAATTGTCAAGGAAAATATGGCCTAGAATGTGTGGATCGAGGGTGACTCGTTGAATATTTTAAAATGCATCAGTGACAAGACTAAGCCATCATGGACCATTAAGGAGATTATCAAGGAGGATAGGGTCATTATTAATTCCTTTAAACAAGTCATCATATCTCATGTCTACTGGGAAGCGAATTGTACCATTGATGAGCTGGCCAATTTTGTAGTTAAATCCAAGGATATCATGATTTAGCATGGTTATGAAAATCTAACTGTCGATATGACAGCCAAGTTAGCCTTTGACAAGGTCCCATAGAAAAGGGTGGATTGGGCATATCTTGAGAAGTTATGATGATTAGACACATTTTAAAGATACAGAGGAAAATGATTACAGAAAGTGGTGTCTTTACCAAGAGTACTAATTACAGACACGAGTTAACCCTTGTTAACTTCAAAGTTTCCTATTATCGTAACATTTGGTATTTCTCTGCAATTGTTACTATCTTTGTTAGCTGTGAAATCATTGGAGGTGGGCTAAACTGCAAAGAGCTGAAGGACTGTGCTAAATGGAAAAAAATGCTAGAAGCCTGGGATATTCTCACTAAGGGGGGTCTTACTACGTACATGGAAGGATTGCATGGGGTGAAAGATAGTGCTACCAAATTATTTTTTGACTCCTAGAAAGATGGGGCTATCACTATAGCAGGCATCATTGTGAACATCATGGAGGATTTCATTGCTGAGGTTTTTGGGCTTAGCACGAAGGGTATCAAATTTTTCTATGACAGCAAGGTTTCGTGAAAGGTCATTCGACACTTTCCCAAGAGTAAGAAGGAGAGAAAAAGCTTGGCTAAAGAGTCTGGAGGGTGCTATGATGTGGCTTAGTTAAAATAAATTTGGGTGATAGTTATGATGGTGATCATGGAGTATGTCACCTTGGACGATAGGTTCAAATGGGCCCATTCCTACCACTTTTTTTTGCTTTGTCATTTTCAGCATAAAATTAGGGTGTCCCTGCCTTTCTACATTCTTCAGTCCCTCCGTTTAAGCATTTCCTAGCATAAGAAGAAGGAGAAGAAACCCATTCTTCATGAAGGGTTGATTCCCTTAATTGTTGAACACATTTAGAAGATTGCCAGTGTGAGCCTTGTCATTACCCCATCTAAATCTAGTTCGGGTAAAAAAAGAATTAGGGATGTGGTTGTTAAAGAGGAGAGTTCTACCAGTAAAAAATTAAGGAAGGATAAGGAGGTTGCCATGGATACAGACACCTCTTCTGACAGTGTGGAAGGCTATTATGATATGGTCGATTCTACTGAGGAAGATAGTTACTCTTCTTCCTTGGTCTCAAATTTAGCTTCGAAGGAGAATGAAAACACTGATGAAGAGGTTACGGGCACTATGGACAAGGGTAAAACCTATGGTAGCAAGATGAACAAAGAGGATAAAAGGAATGAGGAGGATGTGGGTAGTCAGAATGTGCTGATTTTGGTTGATTATGATAGCTCCAAAGACCACGACGTGCCCATATCCCTGAAACTTGAAGTGGTTATGGATGTTGGTCTGGATACTCAGAAGGATGTGACTAAGGTGGAGAAAAATTCCCCTGCCAAGGAGTCAACTTTACCAGGGATGGAGAGAGACAATGCTCCTAGAAGTTCTTGGAACATTCCTTTCATCAAAACAATGGACATGCAGGAAAGGAATGTTCAATTACTGAGGGAAGACATGGATGATAAGATCAATCCCCCCTTTGGGGTTCTCCAAATGGCCAAAGTTACTTCCATGTACTCCTTCTGTTTAATTAAATGGGTGTTCCAAGAGATCAAGAATTTAAACCTTAAGCACCACTTCATATCTGCTAAGGTGGATTCTCTGCAGAATATGCTAGAGTCTGGCCCGAAAACTATGGTGGACAAGATTACCAATGAAGATGATAAAAAAGTTCATGAAATTCAAGCTAGAATGGAAACTATGGAGAATGCAATGAAAAAACACATGCAAGACTACAACAAATTTATGGGCTCGGCCATGGATTGTTTTGTGACCATTAAGGCTAAGCTGGATGCTAGCTCCCCCAATAAAAAACCAGAGGAAGTCACCGAGGACCTAGAAGAGGAAGGCCCCAGAAAATGCACTAGATTGGTGAGAAGGAAGAAAATTCAAGAAAGGATCTAGGAACTCTCAGAGTTTAATGAAGTGATAAAGAAGATATCTAAAGCGAAGTAGGAAGCCAACGAGGCTTGGAAGGAGTTTGTCTAGGGCTCTAGATCCTGGTACTGGTTGTCTATTTTTTGTTGGTCTTTGGCTTTTGGTTTTTTTCTTGTTGTTTTGATGGTTATGGTTTTTGTGGACTGGTCTCCAGTCCTGTCTCTTTTTAGTGTGCTTTAACGTCTAAACTTTTTTTCTAGCTTGTAAGGGGTTTTCGGTCCCTGTTAAAACCTATTTTTTCCTGTAATAAAAAAAATAATTTAAAATATATAAATGAATTTGAAATTTGAAATATAATATTTTTTATTACAATAAAAGAAGTTTTTGATGGGACTTGAAACCCTTTAACAAAAATTAGCTTAGAGATATAGTATTACATACCATCAAAAGTATGAAGGAACAACATGCCCAAAAGACAAAAAGTTACCCTTAAGATAAATAGAGAAAGAGGTGGCAAAAAGCTTACAAACAAGCAACAACAGTAAAGAGAAAAGGAAAAATGAGGATAGCGACAAATAGATCAAGCAAGGTTCTTGAGAACCAATTTGAAATATAATGTTAATGTTAAAGGTAAAAATATAAAATATAAAATATAATAACATAAAATAGATTATATAAAATTATCTATTAAATCTTATATCTAAATTACAAAATATAGATTTTAATTAAAATTTATAATAAATAAATTTAAAATATAATTAACATAAACGAAAATAAATAATTACAATATATGACATATATAATATAATTTTAATTTATATAAATTTAATTTCTTACATGTTTCTTTTATTTGATAGTTGTTTCAATTACATTTCTTTTGTTCTTTCATTTTTTTTTCATTGCTTTCGCACTATTTTTAAAGTAAAAGAATTTAAAAAGTGGGAGAATTAAAGAGTAAAAGATTTTCTTAGATTATATATAAAATATATATTTTAAAATATAGTTAAGAATATTTATTTCTAATATATAGTTAAAAATATATATTTTGTCTAACATAAGCTTATAATATATAATTCAAATATTTCAAAATATATTATTTTAATTTGTATTTAAAATAATACGTTAATAAATACATATCAAAATAACATATATGAAGTTTCATATATTGTAATTATATTATTTTGATTTATGTTAGTTATTTTAAAAATGTATTTATTATATTTATTTTAATTAATATTTATATTTTATATCTATATATAAGATTTAATTGTGAACTTTATATTATTTATTTTATATTATTAAAAATTTTATGTTATATTTTACATAAACTTTATATTTTATAATTTTACATTTTACATTGATACTATACTTAAAATTTAAACTTTAAAATTTAATACTATGTTTTAAATCAAATTAGATATATAATATTTTAAAATTATATATTTTAAATTAAAATTTAGATTTAATATTTGATTAATAAATAAAAATTTATTTTTTTAGAAATTTAATACAATTTTCAATACATTAAAAATAATAATATAAATATCTGATTAAAGAATTAATACTACTTGGAGATAATTTTCAAAAAGAGAAGTGGGTCTCGTATTTGGTCCTACTTCAACATTTTTGCCAATTCTACAAGCTGAATAGTGCAAAGATGAAGTGAAAAAAATAATCCCAAGGTGCAAAGCATAAGGATAAAAATGCAAAGTAAGAAACGTGAGAAAATAATTATTTCTGATAATGCATGAAAACTGAGTAGTGTGTTACATATTGTACAAATATTTATAAAATGGAAACAACTTATCAAATATGAATAGGAATTGAAAGGTGGGGTCCATAAGAGATATCACACACTAATTCAAGCTTAGTGTGTGTTGTTTAAGCTTGATCTTTTGGATGATTCTATGAAATTTGAAGTAAAATAGGGAAATGATAGTGTAGTTTCTGTGATGATAAAAGGTGTTATATGTTTATTAACTATGTTGGCAAAATGGTCAGTGCTCCCCTCAGGATTTGTGACATGGTTTAATAGCCTCTTGTGTCTTCTATAAGTCTAGTGGTTGTATCGGGCATTAATAGGTTGATCTTTTGGTGCAGCGATAGCCACTACTTGTAACAAGTGGTATGAGAGCTTGGTCATAGGTTTGAATCCCCTCGGGTAACACTGAGGGGGAGATTGTTGGCAAAATGGTCAGCACTCCCCTTGGGATTCGTGACATGGTTTAATAGCCTCCTATGTCTTCTATAAGTAGATAGTGGTTGTATCGAGCATTAATAGATTGATCTTTTGGTGCAACGACATCCACTACTTGTAACAAACTGAACATAAAGAAAATAGATATATTGCAGATGTTTACTTTATGCCCAAGTTAAAACATGATTTAATGAGTGTTGGGAAATTAATTGAAAAATGGTGTACATAGTTTTCTTTAACAATGATGGTGTACAATTTTTTATAAGATTCACAGTGACATGTTGATTGCAAAAGTGGACATGACTAGGACCATGATGCTTTCTCTTTAGATTCATGGAATTCAAGAAATAGAGGATGTTAATTTAAAGGCATTTCACTTAAACCAAACATGGCTTTTGCATTTGAGTTATGGTCATCTTAATTTTGATGGCTTGATTTTATTATAGAAGAAGAATATGGTAAAAGGATTGTCAACTATCATGTACAGCCCATTGATTCTTGTGAAAGTTGTATTATGGAAAAGTAACATAGAGAGAGTTTTCCATCAGGAAGTTCATATAGAGCAAGGATTCCTTTAGAAGTAGTTTTAGACACTTACATATGTGGTTCAATGAAAACTCCTTCCTTAGGAGGAAGCCTCTATTTTCTAACATTTATTCATGATTTTAGCATGATAATTTAGATATATTTTTTAAAGAAGTCTAAGGTTTTTGATAAATTTGAGGAGTTTAAATCAATGGTGGAGAAACAAAGTGGAGTATTCGTTGAGGTACTTAGATTTGATAGGGGTGGTGAAAATAGTTCTAATAAATTTTTATATTTAATGGGATCAAAACGCATTTTACAGTAAGGTACACACCATGAAAAAATTGTATAGAAAAAAAAAGGACAAATAGATACATAATGGAGATAGAAAGGAGTATTGTCAAAGATCAGAGCTTTTATAATGAATTTTGGGTTGAAGCTATGGCATGTGCAATATATATCTTGAATAGAAGTCCTACAAAAAGTGTAATTTAAGACAAAATTCTACAAGAAGCATACAATGGTAAGAAACATTTTGTATCTCATCTTAGAATCTTTGGATGTGTTGCATATGTTTTACTTCCAAAATAATGAAGAAGAAACTTGGATGATAAGAGTGAAAAATGTATTTTTAATGGTTATAGTGAGGAATCAAAATACTACAAATCATTTAACCCCATTTGAAAGAAACATGTCACTAGAAGGGATGTCATATTCAAGAAGGAAGAAGCATGTGATGGAAATATTGACAACATCAATACCTATTCAATGATGAACAACAAGAAGAAAATATTGGTTGAAATCAAATCGTAGGACCAACCACTCCACAAAGAAATATTGTGCAAGGTCAATCTTCGAGTCATTCTACTCCAAATGTAAGTAATAGGTCAAATTCTTCACTTGTCTCATCAAAAGGTAAGAAAATGAGAACTTTCAAAGAGATATATGATCTAAGTGAAGAAATGTTGGATTTGTACTCAAATTTTGTCTTAATCATTCCTAATCCTATGTATTTTGAAGTAGTTAATGAGGAACATTGGATCAAGGCTATGGATGACGAAATTCATTCTATTTAGAGAAAGCAAACATGGGAGCTAGTTTACGTACCCAAAGGTAACAATTTTATTGGTGTCAAGTGGGTTTATAAAATCAAATTTAATGTTAAATGTGAAATTGAAAAGTATAAATATAGATTAGTTGAAAAATATTTTTCATACACAACAGTATTAGATAGACTATAATGAAACATTTTCTCTATTTGCTAAACATGACACAATCAGAACTGTTTTAGCTATAGCTACACAAAATGATTGGAAAGTTTTCAAATGGATGTAAAATCTACTTTCTTGAATGGTTTACTTGAGGAAGAAGTCTATGTTGAGAAACCTCTTGGTTATGAGATATGTGGGCATGAAAGTAGTGTATAAATTCTAGAAATCTCTATATGGTTTGAAAAAAGCACCTAGGGGTTGTTATAGTTGAATTGAGTCCTATTTTCTAAGTCATAGATTCATTAAAACTAGTAGTATTGAGATCAAATTATATATGAAAATCAATAATAAAAATTATGTTTTGATTATATGCATATATGTTGATGACTTAATTTTCACATGTGGTTCATCTATTGACATTTTTAAGACAACAAAGATGAAATAATTTGAGATGAATGATTGAGGAATGATGAGATACTTAGGAATTGAAGTTGTTTAGTCTAATATAATAATTTTTATTTTTCAAAGTAAGTATGCCAAGGATTTATTGAAAATTTTTAATATGATGAATTGTTAACTAGCATTAACTCTAGTTGTAACAGGATGAAACTCAACAAAGACGATAAGGGGTCCATGTAAATCCAATCTTTTTTAAGGGACTTGTTGGAATTTTATTGTATCTCTCACCTACAAGGACAGATATCATGTATGGTGTTAGATTTATTTCAAGGTTTATGGATTCACCTCAAGACTATCATTGGCAAGTTTGGAAAAGGATATTGAGATAAATTTATGGAACAAGTGGATCTATAATTTTATATTCTAAACCAAATAAATTTGATTTAATTGGTTATATTGACAATTATTTTGTAGCCGTTATTGATGATAGGAAGAGTACTTTTGTATATGTCTTTGATTGTGGCATATGTGCAATCTCATGGGCATGAAAGAAGCAAGGTATTGTGACACTTTCATTAGCTAAAGCCATGACTATAGTAGCCACATTAGTCACATGCTAAGAAATTTGGATGAAGAGAATATTGAAGAATATATTGCAAGCTCAAGACAAGCTAACACCAGTTTTCTACGATAGAAAATTAGTGATTGTATTATCAAAGAACCATATTTTTCATCAAAGGAGTAAGCATATCAATACATGGTAGCACTTTATTAGAGAGCTGGTCTATGAGAAGTTTATTTTGTTGCCTAATAAAGTGGATGTTTGGTTCTGTAAGTCTCCTAATTTATAACACGTATGCAAACTATTAGCTTAGATTAGTGTATTGGTATTTGATTTCTATAAGTCGGTAACAAATATTTATGTTGCCTTCAACATGGATAAATTATATTAAAAACTATTAATTTAGATAGTAGGAAGTCTTCTAAAAATTGAAGTGATGTAATCAATCTTTTGAATCAATAAAAATCTATTTGTTCGTGTTGTATTATGTTGATATCTATATATTTTTGTAAAAAAAAAATATCATATGTTGTGAAATTAATTTTGTTATTTACAATCTCTATTTTCAGTTTTGTGAGGTGTAAAAGATTTTCCTTTTGATGGATATTTTGAGAGTGAATTAGTTTAGAGAATCTCAATTGTGTAGTAGGATATTTTGTGTTGTTCGAGAAGTTTTTTGAGGAGTCTCTATGTGTGATTTTTTTAAAACTTATGCTTGCATCGCAAGTCTTGAAATAAAGGTAGGACTTCTTCTTGATTCTTGTGATTACTAAACTTGTTTCACATGATTTTTCCAAATTTTCAAATATCCCACTTGAAATTAGTATATGTCCCTCTCTTGATACAAATAGTTTCTATTGACTACTAGAAACTTTGTAACTTTTGAATGGTAGTTTGTAGTAGGACGTTTGTAACTAATTTGATTTGAACTAATCCCCAATGGACAAATACCATTCACTTATTTTAGGAGATTATATAGTGTATTAAGCTACCTAACATAGTTTCTCATGTTGAGATCCCTTTCTTTTACTTTTATTTCACTTAAAGGTGTGTTGGTATAATACTATATAATTTTACATTATCATACTAATTTTTCCTATGCAAGTTCCCTTTCTATTATTAGGAGAGGATAGGATAATTCATGTACATGTCTTGAGAAACTAAATTTGAATTGGTATGAAATATTTCTCGGCTTGATTGCACGTATAGATTTTTATCAACTTGATGACAAAAATCTATACAAAATCAAGCCTAGAAATATTTCATAACATGATATAGATTGTGAAAATATAACTAATTTGATTAAATTTTAATTTCTGACTATAAAAATGTGATTGCTTTATCTTTTATTTATGAGATGTGTATGTCCTAGCTATGAGGTTAACTACACTAAGTAACTAAGTTTACTTTAATACTATGTCTAAATAATGAAGAAACAAGACTAGGCAATAGATATGAAACTAAATACGATATATGATAAATAAAATTATCTCCAACTATCCAAATATTGATTCAACATATCAGAGCACTGGGTTCAACTCTAGGAACCTTTGTGTCATTACGCTTTGCAAAGAAAGTATTCATGTATGCATAGTAACCCTTTTGAGTTATGTATGTGAGGAGCATGTGTGAGTACATTATGGAATGGTCATACCAACATCATTGTGTGTGGGTGCCCTAGGATGGCTATGGGAATACCTCAAAGAAGCCAAACCCTTATAACACCAGACATTAGGTGGGGGCACTTCCTAAATTGAATATAAGCTCTAGATGGGCGCACCTTCAAACCATGATCATGGAATTGAAAGCATAGATTGAAAAAAGAAAACAAACTAGCAACTTGTGACCCATGTGGGGATGATATGGTTGGCAGTCTTTCCATTGTGGTAAAAATGTTGCTTGTTGAGCTTAGTAAAATCAACTTAAGTATTGTCTCCTAGTAGATAGTGTCATTAAAAGGGTCTTTGAGTGACCTTCCTTCTTGATGACTGCATGAGGCCGGTACTGCTAGTCAGTGTCATTAAAAGGGTCTTTGAGTGACCTTCTTGACGACTGCATGAGGCTGGTACTGCTAGTCAGTGTCATTAAAAGGGTCTTTGAGTGACCTTCTTGATGACTGCATGAGGTCAGTACTGCTAGTCAGTGTCATTAAAAGGGTCTTTGAGTGACCTACCTTCTTGACGACTGCATGAGGCTGGTACTGCTAGTCAGTGACGGTGCATGTCTAAAAAGGGACTTTTAACTCTATTATCTCTTAGAGTATGGCGTATCATTTGTGCTACGTAATCTCTGGAAATAGTGTGGTTGAAGAAATCAGGGTATGCTTGGGAACCCTAGAATCATGCATTAGTGGGGGGTCCCACTTAAGGTTCATGGAATTCGTGCTCTATAATAATAGGATTTGTAGGAAATATTCAATGGATGGAAGAGTAATTGTTCTTATAAATAATATATTTACCTAATGATCGTTGTCCCTAGAAGCCATGATGACATAGATTCCATGAAGGGATGTAACGAAGTTGGGATGAATGGTATCCTAACATAATAACATTAATGAGGCCTCTCAGACATCCAATATCCCACACATGTAGTTTGGATAATGAGGTGCACAGAGTGTTGTAGAAACTGGGTAGAATGGCCTAACCATTTTAGTATGGGGTGGAAAATTATTCTATACCCTCGCAGGATGTACATTATTAAGTTATAGTGGGGCCCATGCCATGATGTAAATATTTTTTTATATATAATGGAAACACTCCAGGATCATCGACGATTTCTCCTTGTATAGACTAGGACCTTCTCGAAGCATTGGGAACTTATGATACAGCTTGGGAAGGCTAATTAGTCATAGGAGATGGACGATGGTAACCTATGTTATGAAAAGCATTGTAGTACCGGAGTAAGGTAAAGGAGACTCGTTTATTTATTGCTTCAGACAATGAAAGTATGGTGCCCCTAGTTGAGGTAGAGATTGAATCACCTATGGATATGTAAGTTATAGGTTGAAATTCCTCAGTATTCTGTGGTGGGTACTCCTTTTTTTAGATTTGATGTTAGTTGTTTCATTTTGTTTATGGTCTTCCTGAGTTGTTTATCTTCTTGGTGGAACTTTCCACATATTGGACTGGTACCTTTTTTTTTTTTTTTTTGATTGGGTTTTGTCACCAAATGTATAGTTCTTATCTTGGCGGTTGCCACCATTGATTTTTCAATTGAAATGAGCTCACTTTTTATTTTTGTATTTGAAGTTGAAGTGGACAGATTTCCTTTTTGAGAATTACTTGTATCTATTTTGGGTGACTATTATGAACATTCTCTTTTGCTACTAGTCCTATGTCATTTGAACCCATTTTGTTTTAAAGAGTCCCACCAATCATGTGTATATGAGGTAACACCTAGAAAGAGACATTGTCCCATTTCGGAAGGTACTATAGGATTGAAAGATCAGATCCATGCTCTACTATGAGGAATAACAGAAATGATTGGTTTCCTTGTAGTTGGAGTAGGTGAAAGTTGGTGATTTGGCAAACCATGGTGGTGTAAATTATTTTATAAGACATACAGTTTTGTAAGTGGCCTTGCACGGGTGTTAGTATTATGAATTTCATCCTTTGGGTAATCATGTACCCTAATAGGAAAGATCTATGATGTCATGATTGACCTTAAGAGATCAATGATTATTGAATGTTCTAAACTACCCTAGTAGGGGAATTGATTAGGATGGATAAGAAAGGGCTAGTTGAAGTGAAATGCATTAGTGTTATATTTAGAAAGGGACAAGTGTATGAATCATGTAATACTCATACGATGCATTCTGAAAGGGATTCATATTTTCCCCATAAGTTAGTTTGTGAAAGAAAGTTCCTCCTTTCCCTAGCTTTGTTGAGAGTGAAAAGTTGAAAACAATTGGGTGGTTCATTAGTTGGAGACTCCATGTTGTAGATCTTAATGATCTAGTGAAAATGTGATGACAGAACCTCTTCAAAATATTATTGTGATGAAATTTGGGAGAAGATATTTCTCGACAAGAACCTAGGTCTTGAAAATTGAGGGTTCAAAAGGATAGGTTAAAAGTGTAAAAATTGCCTAAAGAACTATGGAACAAAAATCATAGAGTATGTACCACCCTGAGGGGGTGTTGTTGCAAGAAGAGTATGTTTCTTATATGTTTGTGATCACCCTCAAAAAAGAAGACTATAGCCTATCGGGTACGTGACCCTAAAACCCAGGAATGGTCGCACTCTCGACACCTATGTTGCTAACCCTCTTACGATCAGAAATACAATGATGCTTTTATTAACCTATCAATAAGGGAGAAGTACTTTTGTACCCTATTTTAATATGTACTCTGGAGAGAGAGGACTCATGTGTGTGGTATCTCAATACACTTATATCAAAAGGAAGTTTCCTTATGAATGAAAAGTTTTGATGAAAGAGCCCCCATAGCCTCTAATGGGAATTGTTCTCTAGTAATAGTCCTATTAAATGAATAGATGCAATGATAAAATGTGGTAGTAACCCACTAGGATTGGAGTGAATTTTTGTTGAAATAGGAATTGGTAACTCCAAGTTTCTTATAGAAAGGACATAGAGGTTTTCTTCATCATTTGATGCCTCATGGTAAATAGAAGGTCTACATTATGCCTACGGTAGTAGAAACCCTTATGGATTATGTTGTAACCACACTAGATCCTTGAAGACCCTAAGATACATTATAAATTTTTGGTGTTGTGATAACCATACTAAATGAGAAAAGACTCCTTCAACCCCTATCTAGTTGGGGGGAATAGAATTATATATATGAGAATTATCTAGATAAGGAGACCCTATAGGTATACTTGATTTGGAATACATAGTTTTCTTTCGTAAGCTTGCTACCTATTGATAGACGTGCTGGCTTCTGGGAGTAAGCCTATTCCTTGGGGGGATGACGTAAGGCCCACCCCATTTCCACCTTTTTCTCGACACTTCGATGTCGGAGGGTTAAGGGGTTTTGTAGTATCTGGATGATTGGTAAATCCCTAATGAAATTGTACCTCGGGATAGACCTATATATTGTACCTTCATATCAGTACCTATCAACTAAGTGTCGCAATGAAAAATGTGATATCTCAGGGTTATTAATTATGTAAGTGAATCTTGGATGCAGTATGTTACCCTACAAATCATAGATCCAGCTAGACTATTAAGGTTCCATTGAGAACTTTTGTCGAAAGGATTAGATTCAAGAAGTCGAGATGTAAATGCCAATTTAGTTATGTGTTAAGTCATAAGTTTATCTTGGATTAAATTAATAGTTGATGTGATGATTCTAGTAACTCCTACGAGGAGGATGAGTAATGTTTTGATGATGTATTATATGGTTATGCCATAGTGATGTTTTGGTGATATTATTAGAACCCTGATCAAGGATTTGTTAGATCCTAGACTAATAGGATTATTCAACATTTTGTTTTCCTAGATTAGGAAATTTAATCATACTTTTGATAAGAATTTTATAGGACCTGACTATTATGGTTACCCCTTACCGATGTTGAACCATCGATTTATCCTAAATATTATGCTAAGGAAAATTGAGAATCTTTGGGATTAGGAGTACTATGGAGTTATGCCATCGAATTATGTAGATTGAATTGAATTGAAATAATGAATGTATTCTATATGTTTGCAAGCCTGCATTTGGATTATGATCTATATGAGGGCACTGTACTTTATGTGACTTTGATTACGTAGTAGAAATTATAATTTGTGTGTATAAAATTATATGCATTTGAATTATGCACTATATGAAAGTGATTAGATGTATGCATTGAAATATGAATTATGAGAAAGTGATTGTAAGAATGCAATTGAATTCTATGTTGCAAATGAATCTCATGTTAGACATCTTCACTGCATTGATGTTATGAGTAATTGATGACTACCTTATGATGATGTTAAATTATTGATGATCATGATTTCAATTGAATTATGAGATTAGTATGCATTAGAGATGCAATTGAATTATGAAATTGAATTATGCAATTAAAAGTGTAATGATTTGATTATTGTATCCTATATGATCATATGCAGTTGGATTGGGATTATTGTAGGGATGATGTATTTTGTATATTTAATTATATTGGTTTCTTCCTTGAATTACTAATGTTGCATTAAGGTTTTGCAGGTGGAAGGACCATGGAATTATATTTGGGGAAATCACATTGAATGTATGTGCAATTAGTTAATCCAAGGCCCCGTCTATGAAGAGACCCGAGGCCTCGTTGTAAAGTATTTTATTCGTAACAGTGGTTTGGATATGTGTTTTTAGGAAGTGTTATGTGTTGCGACAATTTAAACATACCTTGTGTGTAAAGTTGATTTTGTGAGTGTCACTTGACACTAGTGTTTAATGTTATCAAGGTATGCCATGTGGTTGAGTGAGAGCACATTCTAGAAGCCTTTTGGGGGAAATCCTAAGTACACCCACTTGTCATAGGACCCCATAATGAAGTCCTCATCTTCCATTTTCGTGCATACTCTTAATCATGAGTTTTCGAGGGTTAAAAGTGGCCTTAGGGAGTGGTTTTATGCATTTTTAGCTAACCCATTCCATGTACCTATGGGTTAGGGGTATTTTCAACATGGGAGAAGACAAAGATTGCTTTTTTGACCCCTCCAAAAGTGCATATTTAATCTTGAGCGAAAATTGAATCTTGTCATATGGCCCAAAAAGTACTTTCATGACCATCTTCCTTGTTTGGAGAAGTCCAAGGTCATCCACCTCCAAGGACCACCTTTATGAGGAGAGGGGTGTGTAAGGTTTGGGGTTTTGTCAACCAATGAGAGGGCTTGCCTTTCCCTAGGATTTTGGGAGTTGGGTTAGAGGTCTTTTGAGTAGAATTTTGGAGAACATTGAGGTTGTTCACCCACTCTCTATCCTTAGAGATCACCAAAGTTAGAGGAGGAAGAAAGCTTGGAATTGGGAAAAGGGCTCAACTCTCCATTTTTCATTTGGACTTGAGGTTGGCTATGCTCTCACTCTTATTGTAGTAAATGTATGAGTTTGTGTTTCTTTGGCTCCCCATGGTTGGTCATGGAGGAAGCTTTGTTTTTATTTCTTTGTTGTGTTTTAGTTCCCCATGGTTGGTCATGGTGAGAGCAAGCATTTCATGTGTTTTCTTTTGTAATTGTATTTGGGTTGTATACTCTTGGATTCACTCACCCTTGGGAGGGAAGAGCAACCAAGAGCGGGTGTGGGAAATGGAGGCAACTCCATGTGAAGAGTCTCCTCCATGTGTGGGGAAGGATGAAGCTTGGGTGAGTGATTTTCCCCAAGTAACCTTGCATTTAGCCCATGAGGCATTGGGGGTATAAGGAGGGAAGATTGGCCATGTGAGCCTTATTATGAAATTGTGTTATTTGGGTCCATGTGTGGCCTTGTTGTTTTTATGCAATGGTTGTCTCCATGGGTTGTCCACCCACACCCCACAAAAGAAGTTCTTGGAATTTCTTAGTTTCACCCTTGAGGAAATTTGGCTTTTTACAATTGTATATTTTCTTGTGAGTGTTTGTGTATGAGTGTATGTATCCCATTTAATGTGGTTTCCCCAAGCTCAGGGGTGGCCTCATGAGAGGCCTAGGATGGGAGGTGAGCATCCCATGGTTTCTTCCCTATTTTTATTGCAGGTATTGAAGTCTTGGTTCATGTAGATGAAGCTTGATGGAGCTCATTCCTTGGATGTGTTTGTATGAAGAAACCACTCCTTGTAGTAGGAGCATACTTGTGGATTTGGATAGTGTTTTCATTCTCTTTATTGGAGCACTATGAAATTGTATATTGTATGGAAAGAGAGAAAATTATGTTATTTTGATACTATCCTTCATTGTATATTTGAGTGTGCAAATGTATATGAAAAAGTTATGTTACTCTTGAAATGCATAACTCATTTCCATTTGAAGTTGAAATGTGTATAATGTAATGGTAGGAGAAATTCTATTTTACTCCTATGATGGAGAAAGATAAAATATAGTGTGTTTTTGGTTATATCAAATAGAAGAGAGTTATCAATACTTTGTAGTTATTGCATGGAAATCATTGTATATATATGTTAAATGATTTGCAAACAAAGAATAAGATTTCTACCTCTCTCTATTTTTACAAGATAATTTGATAGCTTGTTATTGCATATTGTTTTAGAAGCAATAAATTTAATTGAGAATTTTGATCTATTCTTAACTTTAAATTCATTTCAATAGATGACTACATGTTTCAAATGATAAATTGATATATCATCTATAACACATTCTATGTACCTAAACCAAACAATCAAAAAAATAAACCATGAAAATGTGTAGAGAAAATGAAATTTCTCATACCAATTTAAAAAGTGGCAAATGAAGACCTACAGGTCTCTGGATTTTGTATGGGAAAAAAAAATCCCATACAAATCCATGCCACAGACATTTAAATAATAATATAATTCATCTTCTTAAAATTCTAAACAATAAAATATTAAAACTTTACCACACCTTCATAACTCCCCATAAAGGGGCGCAGGGCATGGGAGACCATAACTTTCACATAATAAAGTTTGTCCTGCACATGTCATTAATGCTCAAAATGACCCTTGTCTTAGTTGCTTTTGTTTTAACTTATTTCCTATTCTTTTCCCAGCCCTGCGAGAGCTTTCCTTTAGGCATGGTGTTTGGGTGAAGTGGGGCCCAAACCTCCAACCACCTCTCCTTAGTAAACTGGCAAAAGTTTTTTTTTGAGTGTGCTGATTTTGTTTATGGGAAAAGATTGGTGGGTCCCAAGGTAATTAAGCCCCCAACTTTTTAGCAAGCTCTCCATCCTCCTTAAAAATTGCACCTCACCCTCTTCCTTAGCCTTGGTCTTTGAAAATGATGGCTTCCCCACCCACTTGGCACATGGGTTAAGGGGGAAGGTAATTAGGCAGATAGGTTAGTTGTTTTGGTAGGATGTTTAGATTAATTAGTAGGTTAGTAATATTGTTAAGTTAGTTTAGAGTATTAGTTAATTATGTTATTTTGTAATGAATGTCATGTTAATAAACAATAGGTAGTTATATTTTACTTTGTTCTTATTTATTATTTTGTTATTTATAAATTGTTTAATGTTATTAATTATATAGTATGTATATATTATTAATTAATATATTATAGTTTATTAATTAATTAATAATTATATTAATTAATTAATATATCATAATTATATATATATATATATATATATATATATATATATATATATATATATATAATTTAATTATAATCATTGATTATATATCATTAATTAATATTTTATAATTTATTAATTAGTTAATAAATATATATTGACAATCTAATTATAGTATACAATATTTATATATATTGACAATCTAATTATAATAATCAATTTGACATTAATTTATATATATAGAAAATTATTAATCTATATATATAAGAACATTATTTAATGAATATTCTGGGAATATTCTTTTACTCTTTGATAATCTATATGATTAATAGATTATCGTTTGACAAATTGTTCATAAATTTGATTAACGAAACCTTTTAATATTGAATTTCCACTTAGTATCTTAATTAAAATAATTATGCTAATTAGACCTTTCTTGATTGAATTCTAGACGTAACTAGTAGGGTGATCTAATCATGATTTGTTCATCCTAACCCCTTCGAAACTCGGTTACAACTTCTCTCCCTAGATTGGATTCCTCGCTAGAACTTTTCAGCTAGTAACTTATGGAGAACAACTTTGTAGAGGTATTGTCCATCTGACTCTTTTGAACTTCGTCATAGACACCTATTAACCCGCATCGTAAACTTGGAACTATTATCCTTAAAAAAAAATTTGTTGGTTGTGTTTTGGCCCAAATTTTTGGGCATTACACAACACAACTCATTATGAAAGAAAAGTTAAATATTTTTTTGGAACACTTGACTAATGTTCCTATCACCAACTCACAAACATTGAACCTGATATGACCAAACCCATGGCCACTCTATCTCTATCTGTTCTTGATGCCACTCTCAAATCTATTGAAAGTGGTCATTTGTCTAATCAACTAAGTGATACACATGTTGATCACCTCTCCAATTTAGCCAACCATCTTTCTTTAACCTTAGTGCCAAAATACTCAAAATGTCTTCATATTGAATATCCTACCATTGAGGTTAAAAAATTGAAGAGAATGCATTCACTAGTGGTTGGACAATAGAAAATAGAAATACTTTCTCAATAGAGATTTAGATAACCATAATGATATGGACCTTAATTAATTTACAAGTTTTTAAGAAATTCATGTTTAGTTTCATAATTTTCTATATTTATAACATTGTGACAATATGATGAATTATTTCATTTTGGGGGAGCAATTTTATTTTGTTTAATTATTTTTTCCAAATACAATAATGTTATCTATGAAAAACTGTGTGGATGAATGTGTTATATTTTATTTATTAAATAAATAATTACATCATAAATATTTATAGATATAGAATCAAATTGCATATATTAGTATCTATATGTTAGCTAATTACAACAAGTTTTGTAAACTATATATTTGAAATTATATGATACTTAATAAATGATGCAATTGACCATCTACAAATAAAAAATTGAATAAATATATTTATAGAATTATTTTATTTATAACAATTTTTATTTTTTTTGGGGGGGAGGGAATATGGTTAAATTATTCTTGAATCAACAATTATCATCCCATATTTAATATAATAGATATACATATGAAACAGACTGTAATATTATTTTTTAGTCTTTATCAACCCATATTGATGAGCATAAATATGAAATTAGGATGATCATAGACAACAACAATAATGGGAATTTTACATGATTTTATTCGCAGTGGCTTATTAGAAATAGTGGGTGACTCAATAACCGGCCCATTAATACTTTAGGAAAGGTTACTATTCATGGGTTTATAGCACATTCAGGTGGAATACTAGAAAACCTTCCTGATTTATCCTTGCAATAATCATATAACATATAATTTCTTTCTACCCATTTAAGCCTGTTGATTTGTTTTTGACTAAGGCCTTGAAATTCAGGTTTCTCCCACCAGTGGCCACTACACGACTGAGCAGATACAACACATCCATCCACTTCGAAGGCTTGATAAGATGCAATGAAAGGAGCTTTACTCCAATCTATTTTCACCTTTCCTCCATCTGTCGCCCAGTCTTCCCCATTCCAAAGGGTTGAGATAATTTTCATGGGTTGATTCTTCAGATATGGGACACCCATTCCCTCATTGTTTTTGAAAACCCTAATCGGCATGGAATCCACAGAAAACCTGCTAAAAAATATCATCATAGTATTAGACACCAATGTTTGAAGTTAAGAAATCATTCATTCAAACATAGTGGAACAACTCTTAGAGAAATTTTAAACATTTCTTAACATCAAATGAAATGGAAGAGAAATCAATGACCAGCTATTCTTTTTTTTAGATTGATAGGAGAGAAGATCTCATACACTATTTGGTTTTGGTTCCAAAGAATTGAGTAGTTGTGAAAGTCTGCCGATGGGTCGAACCAGAGTTTTATCCTTTGCTCTCTGTTTCCAATCCCACCTGTGAAAACGTTGGTTTGTAGAATATAATCCTTTCCTTGCAGGTTTCCAAGGAATTCAAAGTCTACTTCATCATGGGACGATGAGTCTGAAGACATCTGATACAAAACAAACAAACAAACATTGGAGAATGATGTAATATTTTTAATTAGGAAAAAATGACGTATTTATATTTATATTGGGACTAGGTTAAAAGAACAATATAGGATACCAAAAAAGTGAAGGGAATTTATATAGTGATGCATAGTTGTTTTCTAGTTTTTCTACTCGGTGTCTCAAAGAAGTACAGATGGGTAGTGAATTATATACATAATATGCAGTTACTGTTCCTGCAGAATTTCCAGGAACCAGCTTAATTCTCATGTTAAAGCTCCCGAACAAGTATTGATTTTTCGAGGCAAATCCAGAACCTGAAACAAGCAATGAAAGATACTATTGATATAATTCTATTAATGAAAAAATATTGCCCAATACCATATACAGTCTGCTTCGTCGACAACATATATACCTGAAACTCTGTCCATAAGGAGCTGTACTGTCTGTCCATCATTTGACAATTTGACATGGTCTCCTCCCCATAAAATAGCATAGTTTTCATTGAAAGTGGAGCATTCTCCTTCTGAGCAAAAAGTCATAAACAGAAGTAGTAATGAACAGGTTTTTAAACTCAAACTCCATGGATAGATCTTCATTGCTTCCTATTACTAAACATACGATGCCCAACAGATTCGGACTGAGTAACCCAAATGCTTCTCATCTATATTTATACCCAGTTTTATGCATTTGTACCTATTTAGGATATCAAATTATTGATGAAGTTTCTACAAAGGAAGAGTGACGACATAAAGAGAACTGTTATGAAATCAGACGGAATCTGTACAACGGGTCATCATCTTCTCCGTGCTGGAATGTGTTCCAACTTGTGTTTATCTACACGGCATGAATAGTGACGACGTTTACAACATTTATTCAAGTAGGTAAGACATTCTTATGGTCGTTGTTGGTCGTTTTAAAAAAGTATGAAATAATTGATATACCACAACTTTGATTTGAATTTGAAGAAAATAAAATAAAATATACAAATTGTTCTAAAAAAAATTTGATAAATCATTTAATTCAATCAAATCTTATTGATTGTTGTGATCAAGGGTCAATTGATCTAATGGTCAAGAACAAATAATTTGTCACATTCTACTTTTTTAGATAAAAGTCTTTGCCATATTGAATGCTAAATAGAAATAGAAGAAATAAGTGTATGTTTATGTACAACTACAGTTAAAAATTTCAATCTATTTTTAGAACTCTTAATTTAGCTCTCTTCTCATGCAATATATAGTTCCAACAAGAATATAGGATGAAAGAGGTTTATGGATGTACAAAGTTTTCCAATCATTTCCTTATTTTGAGTTGGCAATCGTAATTTCTCCAAATTACGTGAAATATTATAATTTTATAACATTTTCTATAAGTTAGAACTAAATAATCTAAATTTAGATTTTATATTAGTTCTTAATTATTGTATTATTAGTTTCACAATCTTCTAAAATTCAATCAAATATTTGTAAAACTTCTATTTATTGAAACTTTTGTTATACCTTCTTTACTTTTGATCTACCAATCAATTCATCCTTATCATGCAATCAAGAAACCTTTGTATACACTCTAAATGAACAAAGATTTAACTAGATATTAACAATTGTGTATTATTGCTATGTAGCTCAGTTTGCTGGAAAACTCAAACCTAGCCCCACGTTTAAACAGCTCCAAACAGGCAATTAGTTTAAAATATAATTTGAAAAGGACAAAAGCATTGATTTATAGAAACTGAACGAAGAAATAAGTGACGTCATTAAACAAGCAGAGACTTGGTGGATAATCACAAGGATTCCCTGAAAACGATTAAGTTTCTCAAACTTTCTCAATCCTTCAAAGCCGTGTAAAACTTCTTGTCAGTTAATGAGTCTACCAATTTTTTTTTGCGTGGAGAATTTGGTAACCACTAAGAGAAGATCCTTAAATGATTTAGTTTTTGTTTTGTCCAAATTATGTTAGCGTGATCAAGTTAATAATTAGTTGAAGAAGACTAATTTGAAGTCGTTTCCAAGGTCTGCAATGATAAACAGCCTTTCCTTCTATAATCGGATGGCAATGATATGATTTTTGAAGAAAAGCAATCACTGAAGCAAGAAAGATTCGTTACAAGTCCTTTCAATTCTCAATAACTTGAGGGCAAAATTCTATTTCACGTAATATGAAATTAATGAGCATCGGATTTCTTTAAAGCATTAACCGACTTTCGTCATAGAATTAATGTAACGTAATTTGAAACTTCAATACGAAATCACTATCTCGACTGAACTGAGGCTTAACTGTTTGATCAAGAAACAAACATTTTAGGATGAGAGATGGACTATGGATTCTCAAATAATAATCAAATCTTTTATAAAAATTACTAAGTTCTAATATTTAATTTTATTCTTATCATGCTCTCCATAATCAAATCTTCACTTGTTTCAATATTAATAAAAGCTTAAATTTAGATGAGTAGGTCCTCACTTTTCTAACGCTTCTATGGTAAATGTTTCACCCTCGTAATTATTACACATGGGAATATTAAATAGAGAAAAACTATCGCTATAAATATTTATGTTTAGAGGTCATTTATTAATATTTTTATTTAATTAAGAGTCATTTTATTATTTTAGGTTTCTTTAAATAATATATTGACTCTATTATAGCTCTTATTTGCACAACCATAATATGATGGTCTAGAATTTGTTCTTATTAAGTCAAAAAGTACCTAAAGTAATATTAAGCATTAACAGCAATAGGAAAAAAATGACAACCAAAAGAATCAATGAAGGCACAAAAGAAGTACGCTAGAAATCCTTACAAAATAAGAACCTAAATTCGTGGTAGTTTAAAAACAAATGGTCTTGAAGAGTTTTGTTTGATTGTCCATTAGTATTCCAATTCTAAACTATAGTTTTACGTAGAAGGAATATGCATAAGTCCACAAGGAAATCTGTCATTCAACCTTGAATCCTTGAAATAGGTATTCATCACTCTTAAGTCAATTGCAATGTTCCCCCTATTTTCTTCCTTTTGCACATTGTCAGTGGTAATGTTCTCCTCAACATCAATTGTTTTTTGTTCTTTTCTCCTCTAAATCAAATGGTATTTCTCATTTCACAAGCAACTAGAAATAATATGACCCAATTCACAAGAAATAATGGAAAATATCTAAAGAGTCTTCAAATTACACCTATTGTACCCAAACACCATATTTGAAAGATAAAGTAATCTATGTTGGAAGCACCATATATTTTTCCATAAGAAAAAAAATACTAGATAGAAAATTGTTCTTAAAATTTGTGATCAAATCAACATAGAGGCACCTCCAAAAGGTGTTTTCTATAAGAAAATAAATTTCCTTATCGTAGTCTTCCAATGGATGGCTCAATAATATTGTTGTTGTATTTATCCCACTTCAGGGTCTACATACAATTATAAACCTATACAAGAGAAAAAAATATTTCTCCAAATAGATGAATTTATTTGATCTTTTGATGAACAAAATATACAATGAGTTTTTCTTCTATATGCAAGAATGAGAGAGAGAGAGAGAGAGAGAGAGAGAGAGAGAGAGAGAGAGAGAGAGCAACAACATTGAGGTACAAGAGTAGGTAGAACTACTTGCCACAAATATTAAATATAAGACACAATAAAATGTACTTAAAAAATATCCTAAAAGCGTGAAGAACATCACTAAAGCATAAAGAAGTTGTAGAAAATTATCAAAGGGAGACTGATATTGTGTTTTAACTCAAGAACCACATATAAAAAATATGATGATTATGATCGACAAGACAAGTATCTACATAAATGACCCAGAGAGCATTGCTCAAACAATGATTTTATGGCCCAACACAAGAAATAATAGTTGTGTGATCAAAAGGTGACACACTTCTATAAACCATTGTTCTTGAGAGAATCCATGAAGGGGAGATCCCAAGAGGTGGCTTATAGCTACCTATCTATGATGTGCAAGAATGTAAGCATTATGGATAGTGGCTCTCAAATGAACCTCAATAAGAAATCTTTTCAAGGTGCACCATAGTATGGAAGATTCAAAATTAAGATGCAAGCCTGAGAGATCTATATGAAATGCAGGATCTAAGCTAGAATGCAAATGCAAGAACAAGAAAGAAAATCTAATCTAACAAGATTACAATGCCTCCTAGTTAAGCTATATGATTTAAGCTAAATGCAAGTAAACTAGAATGATCTTAAGAATGCAAGTAAACAAAATGATAGCATAACACTAGCATGAATGATTAGTATGCAAGAGTGAGGAGAGAGTCTCTTTTTATAGAAATTAGAAATGAATGGATAGTCAAGATTAAGAGGAAAAATTGAAGGGTAGAGAAATAAACCCTATTTTGACTTTAGGGAACAAGATTCTCAAGTGGCAAAATCAAGTGGATGAGAATGGTTAGGTAGAAATGAGTGGTGTAGATTAAGAGGCAAAAGAGATTCCACTCTTGTCTTTTTCTCTTTTTAAATTAAGAAATTTATTTTTCCAGTGCCCACACAAGACAAAGTGGGTTTTATTTAATTAAAAGGGGACATGTTCTTTTAATCAAATAAGACTTACCTGATAAAGTGGTCAAACTTTAGGATATCATCAAATAAATGATTCGATAATGATTTGATCAAAAGATAAGATATTAAATCAATGTGGATGATTGATTAAGCATAAGGTAAGATCTAGTATTTAAAATGTTTAATGTTAGAGTGGGGCTTAAGGTTTACTAGACCATTTTTGGGTGATTATATTTTTCTCCTCTTTGACTAATATGTGAGCGATTTGGGAATAAATTGAGTCAAAGAATAGATTTTGAGATAGCTGGTGGAGATCTAACTCCGAACTTGGTCAAACAAAGCATAGAGAGATAGCTAATCCTGAAATTGATTGAACAAGAACTAGCAAAGGTAGGAAGATAGATTTGACTTTGAACTTGATCAAATGAAGCACGAAAAGATAACTAGTCCCCAACTTGATTGAACGAGAACTAGATAAGTTTGCAGTTTAAGAGATAGATTTGATGGATTATTCTTGCCCCCTCAGGATTGAAATCAAAATGAGGTAGAGGAGATGCAAAGATGAGATAGATTTGATCAAATCAAGATAAGCTAAGGTTTTAGATGATCAATTAAGTGCACAAGACCAAGTTTGACCACTAGGTTATATGAATTTGCACCAGTTGAATAAGGTTGACCAGGAAGATGATTAGGTCAAAGTCAAAAGAAGGGATGATGAGATGATGATGGAAGAGAGAAACAAAGATGGTGATTGTCTCAACAGATTGAAGAGAAGTAGCCTCAAAGGGTCAGTCGGCTGAGTAGAAGGAAATAATTTTAAAATGTAATTTTGATAGTCAAGATGAATCTAGATTTTGATTTCAATCTTGAATATAGATCCAGGATGTCAAAATTAGGTAGGGGTGCAATTTTCATAGAAATATGAGATTTTTGAAAAATTAGGTCAAAATGCTATAGAAGAAAAAGGCAAATGGGTGAAAGATTAGAGAGATAAAAAAGACATGATTGAGATAGAAAAAATGAGATATATGATTGAATGTAGCTAACTAGTTTGTCCAATAATAATGAAGGAGATTCTCCAAACTTGAATGCAAATAAGAATGCACCTAAGAAATGCAAGCTACCATGAAAATGCAAGGTGCGATTTGAAGGGGTTAGTTAGATAGGTCCTTGTTTTTATCATCGAGCCTTATTAAGGGATGTCGTAAGATCATAAAGCCAACACTAGTACAAACACAATTATGGAGATAATAATATGATCTATATCTGATGGAATGTAGGATCTATATACATGAATACAATTTCCAAGTTAATGTTGCAAGATTATACCAATATCAAAGCATAAGTACTAAGATAACCATGACTATAGTCTTGTGCGGGAAAACAAAATGTAACAGTCAACGATATAGCTTTAAGTCTACCAAGTGTCCAAGGGATCAAAGAAAGAGACACCTAGGATTGTCAAAGCAATACCCATAGATAGAAATCAAATAAAATATGCTCCATGCCCCCAATCCTCTAGTTGAAACATCATGGAGAGAATAAGGAGGGAACATAATGAAAATCATAAGTCAATAAGCACACAAAGAGAAATAAGCCAAAACATGTCTCAGTCATTTCAATTTTCTAAGATGTAAGGTGCGTTGGGTGTTAAGGAACACCTTTGTACCAGTGTCAAAATGTGTGTGTAAAAGATAATGCAAGATCTAATATGTGTTAAGAAACAAAGTGATGTCCATATTGGTAGTGTTAAGAGACACTATAAGATTGGGGTGTTAAGAATCACCAAGTAGTGTTAGTGATAAGATTGTCCATAAGAAATGATTGATAAACTAACTTAGATTAAGCTCAAGAGATCGATCAAGTGGTAAAGAAGGATAAGAATTTTGTATGATTTTTTTATATTTTAGGATTTTTAGGACTTTTTAACTTTTTATGACTTTAATCTAATGTTTCCACAAACATATATGATTTTTTTGAGAATTTTTTAGGACATTTTATGTTTTTTAAGATTATTTAGAGATTACTCATTCTCAAGCAAGATCACATTGGTTTGGCCCCAATGTCTAGCAAGGTATAGGATATAACAGATGGATTAGAAAGATGATGGAGGAAGCAAAAAGATAATGTAACCCTCAGGGATAGTCTCATAAAGAGTACCCAAGCTAGGGGAAGGGAAGTATAGAAAACTGGGATCATGAAATGGAGCTAGATAGCATGTAAGAAAATGACCTGGTGTTATGAAAGAATATGGTCTAAAAGGGCAGACATGTCAAGAGACCTTAGTTAATAGATTTTGCATTTTTATGTTCTTCATTTTGATCAAGACCAAGGAGTCAATTGGATAAGATACTGCTATAATAGCACAATGAGGATATGAGTGAATGGTTTAGGATTAGGGAAACAATACTTAGGAATAGTGATGGAAAACAAGATCATGATAGGGTAGCATATATGGAAGAAAGTGATTCAGATGATGGAAAGGATAGAAGATGGAAAGATATATGATGTTCGTTTATAGTTCAACCTTGTTAAGATCAAAGGTGTTAGAGGAAATATGGGTGCACATGAAATAGTTAGTGTGGATGAATCTTGCCCCAAGTGTAGAGTTCAAGATGGAAGAAATACGCAGGACACCTGTTTGCTAGATTTTCATCATGGTATTTGTCCAAGGTGCCAAAAAGAATGGTTTTCACCATAGGACAAATTTATTTCTCTTTAATTTTTCTACCAAGGTGCCCGTTTCCAGGTTTTAACCAAGACGCATTTTCAATTTTTTTCTTTTTTTTTTCAAATTTTTAAGGAGCTCAAGCCTGATGCTCTTTAGATAATTCTCATTTGGAAAGATATGATATGATAGATAGGGCTACTGAGAGATATGTTCAAAGATGTTGATAAGGTAATCGTAAGAAAATGTATAGAGGATAAGATAGATGAGGGCTAAAGATTTATGTGTAAGATAGGATAAGGGTAATGGAAGGATAATGAATGAGAGGATAATAAGTAGGTGTAGGAAAGTAGATAAGGATTGCATGGGACTATGTGGATATGATGTCAAGATCAACATTGATACACACCTTGAGGGGTAGTGAACAATTGGAGGGAGAATAAGTTGGCTAGCTTGAGGTTTTGATATAGGAAGAGATGTGGATCTCGGGACACAAGGACCCATAATGGATGAAGGAAAGGATGGAATATGTTTGGAAGAATATGGAGTGTAAATCTTTGTAAGCTTGAATGCTATCTTTTATTTTTATTTTATATTCAAGTCCTTTAAGAGAGACTTTGGAATCCACATAGCTTTTGATTTTTCTTTACTTTAGTTGCTTCTAATTGCAATTCTTCCATGAAGGATTTAGGAAACCATATTTTATTTTGTTTTATTATTTTCTTTGAGGAGATTTGTGGTCTTTTGGATATTTCTCTTTCTTCTTTCTAGTCACATGTTGATTAGATAGGACATAGTGATCTTCATATGCAAGAAAATTCTTGTATTTCTTATTCTTATGTTACACATCCAAATTGCTTCCAAAAGACTTGGGAATTGTGGATGAAGGAGGCTGATATGATGGGTTTATATGGATGAATGGATGGTTTCTAAATTATGCATGTCTTTTTTTAATCTTGAGGTAAGCTAAGAGAAATAGGTATAGTAGATGGAGGAATATAAGGTCCTAATATGGATGGAAGGTTTGAAGGTTTCAGCTCTGGGATATAATGACCAAGGATCTGTTAGGCCATTTTCTATCATAGAAAAAATCCTTTCAAAATGGCCTCCTCCCTGCATATGTTTGTCAAATGTCTTGCCTTGTGTGCTTCATGTTCTCGCCTTGCTCTAGTCCAAATTGCACGTGCTGAATCGCCAGATCCAAAAAGTTATTCAAATTCTAAGGTCTGCAGGAAAATAATTTCAAAATCTACCACAGTGTCAAAAATTCACAGTGTTTCTGAAAATCTATGATGTTTTCGGTATGTTTGAAAACCTTCATTGTTTTCGACCTTGTGCCTTCTCGCTTTTGTGTGCTTGTCTTTTGATGTTAGAAACTTTATGTGTTTTTGATCCTCTTTCGTCGAAAACCCTATGTGTTTTCAACCCCGCACTTCTGCCCTGTTTGTTGGCATTTTCTAATTGCGCAGGTGCGATGGATGATGGGGCCCGGTCTTGGCTTGGCTATGTCACTGATTATCCAAATTCTCTAGTGGTTACATCTTTTATTCGGTGACCTAGTGACTGTGTTGTCACGCAATCTCTTATTTTTGGCAGTTAGGTGCATAACCTTCAGCGACTCAGTGACTATTAGTCGTGTGATCTCTGAGTGTTTGGTGGTTATTAGCTAACATTCAACGACCTGGCAGAGAGTTAGTCACGTGGTTGCTGAATGCTTGGCAGTTGATTCATGGGTCCCAGTTCTTTTCATTGCCCGGTGTTAGAGATTCAAGATCTATGGTCAGCGTGTGATCGCAAGGAATATTCTTTCCCCTTGCGATCATGTGACAACCGTCTGATCTTGTAGTGTTTAAAAGGCTTTTCTCAGTGGTTGCAGTGAATGGTGGTA
Source organism: Chamaecyparis obtusa (assembly GCA_027943335.1). NCBI lineage: Eukaryota > Viridiplantae > Streptophyta > Pinopsida > Cupressales > Cupressaceae > Chamaecyparis > Chamaecyparis obtusa. The sequence continues at coordinate 58,623 of BSBK01014783.1, read as the reverse complement.
TGACAGGTGGCATCGAGCAGGCCCAGGTGGGGTCTGAGGTTTGGTGGAGTGGATAAAGATCTGGCGGTGCCAACAAATTTCATTGTGTTCACACATTCGCACAATAAAAAGGTGATTCACTAGTTTGTTTGGTGACTTGGCGAATAGTGGTCGTGTGATCGCTAAGTTTTTATTGATGATGGATAGTATTTCACAAACTGGCGGAAGTTTTTCGGTTGCCAGTTCACCAGATCAGGTGGGACCGGTGTTTTCGGTGTCGTGCTACTGACATGCTCAGTTTTTCATTCGCTGAGGGATTTATGAGGTGGCCGAACACTTTTTAGTGGGGTTTGTGACCATTGACTGTGGCTAGGAGACTGCAGTCACATGATTACAAACAGTTAGTTTGGTGCCTTGCGATCATGCGACCAAGCATATGATGAAGCCAAAATTTTTGTGGTGGTGAAGTTGATGACCGCACAATTGCATGACTGAGGGAAAACAGTTGAGGGACATAAGCCCACGAAATGCAAAGTAGTCGTTTGACTTCAAATTTGAATTTTTTGAGGGTTTCTAGCGATAGAAAGGACTGAATTTCAATGCATAAGTGATTGGAACTGGTAAGAAGTGATTTGTTTGCTGTTGTAGTGTGGTCCAGGGTGTGATGATCATTTTTAGGGATCTGTACCTTGTAAGGAATGAACAAGAAGTGGCTCGAGGTGTTTTTGTAGATGGCCGATTTGACTTCTTTCATGGCAGTTCCTAGTTTTCTGTCTTGATCTCAATGATGTTCGTAATTGCTGATCTGTTTGAGATTTTCTCTCTCTGGATTGCCTAGTTTCCTACCCCTGCAATAAATTGGTTCTGATTGGTTGGGTAGTTGAAATCTTAACCCTAGTTAGTTGTAGCTTGTTGCATCCTACTAGTTTAGGATTCCAAGGTAACCAGGGGTATAAATTGCAGGTTGTTTGATTTTGTAAGGGTTCCTTCTTCTGCAAATTTTTTAGGAGAATTGGTTCCATGTGAAGGGTTCTGTCCTGTTGATTTTCTCCTTCTTCTCTGCATATAGAGTGTTCCTTTTTCTCTTGTTGGTTCTGAGAACACAATACATATTGTAAATGACTTATCTTATGTATGAGAAGTTAATATACTCTTACTGTTTTCAAGCTATCTCCATTTGAATTTTGGATTCATTAATCTACATCAAGGGTGTTTGATTTGTCTGCTTCTATTGCCTATCTGTTTACAAGTGGAGTTGTCTTCATAGAGATAACTGGTTCAGGGTTGGTGTTCATGCATGTATGAGCTGAGATAGCAAGGATAGGTCATGCTTGTCTTGTAGTGGATGTTGGTTAATGTATTGTCTGATTCATGGGTCTCTTCTAATGGGAGGGTTAAAATATTTTGAATGGATAATAGCATGCTTGAATGCATAGGTGGGTGTTAAGTTGAGGTTTGGTCATGGTGTGTGATTGATGTCAAGCATCAACACATTGGGTATATTATTTTCTTGTTTCATAGTTGTCTCTTGTAGTAGGGTATTTGACTCTATGGCCCATTGGATAAGGCACTAGTCTGTCAGAGACATAGGGCATCTCAGGGGTCCTTTCAATCAATTTAAAATCATTTTCATTCAGTCCCACCCTTTCCCTTTCTTGCTGTTAGTGTAGGTCTCTGGTTATCAAACTCATTGCATGCAAGCAGGTTATTGCATCAGATTTGGTTTCATTGGGGTACATGATACCTATAGGAATCTGGTAACTATTTCACAATAATACATCTGCACACCTTTCAGTCATTAAGAAGAGTCATGAGTGTATAGATGAGGCAATACCTACCTGAGTGATGTGGAGCTCAAAGCAGAAGGAGGATGCCCTCAGTCCTCATCAATTGGCACTTTTTCCCTGTCAGACTTTGGAGTGAAGACTAATCAGTTTGTCAATCATAGTGTAAACCTGGCACCGTGTGAGAACAAGTTTAAAAGCCAACAAAATGGTGACTCTACTGGGGAGAATAATGAAAAAGAAAAATATCTGTTATGATCTCTGGTTATGGTTATATTGTAAAGTCAAAATCTTTATTGACCAGATTGATTTGCCCATCTGAGTCACCAACAAAATGGTGACTCTACTAGGGAGAGTCTAGAATAGAGTTAGAAATAAAAACAAAGCATTTGCTGATATCTTATCACCTAGTTGTGAGTGGCGGCTCTGATTTTTCTCTGTTTGATCAGTGTTCCTTCTGATAAACAGTGCATGTTACCTGGTGTAGTTTTGTGTTGGTGGGAAGAAGAATCTGTGAAATACTTTCCTCTTCAAGGAGGTGGCGACTCTACACTGAAAAGAACTTGATGGAGCTATATGGTGAGCTCTAGATCTACCTTGCTTTCCAGTCAACAAGTTTCAAGATGCAAATTTTTAGGTATTCTTTTGTTGAAATGTTTCCCTATCAAGTGTGTAGCACTGCTATAAAGGGATGAGTTTTTGTGGGCAGTTCCTCATGGAGGAATATAGGCCCTTTTGTTTTGATGGCATTGAAGGTGCCCCTAATGCATTCTCTACTGAGGATGGGAAGTGCTTGCCAAGATTCATGGCTGGTGGATCTATTTCTGCAAGCCAGCATGTTGATGTTGTCATCGGTATTTTTGGAGATATGGATGTTGAACATGAAGATATTTCCATGAAATTATTTGTGCACACATTTTCTGATGGTGCAAGGAAGTGGTTCTTGTCCTTGCCCTCATGTTGAATCCCTTCTTGGGATGTGTTGAGAGCTAAGTTTGTTGAGCATTTTCATAAAGTTGCTGCTCTCAAGAAGGAATTAGCGAGGTTGAAAATGGTGAACTGGCAGTTAGTAGAGGACATAAGATTGCTAAGACTGGTTGCTCCTGATGATGTTCATGAGGAGGCCAGTGTTTCTGATGTTGATTCTCACTATGCAGAGAATGTTGACTATGAAGCTGATTATGAGATTAGTGCATATGAGGATGTTGAAGATGAATATGAGGATGACAATATTTCCTTTTTGTCTGCAGATTTTTCTTCTTCTCAACATGAGAGGGAAATCTTCTTGTCCCAGATTGATGATGTTTTGTGTGAAAGGGAAGATCTTGAATATGATGCAAATGATGATTCCTGCATTGATTTATTCACACAAGATGATCTAAGGCCAGACGTCTCCATTCTTGTCTTGGATAAGAATGATGTTTACAATGACAAGGATGTAGTTGATGAAGAAGATAATGATGCCCAAAGTCCATTGAGGAGTACAGAGATTTCAGCACTCTTGGCTAAAGAATTTCAGAGGTATGCCCCTGCTTTAGATTTTGATTTGCAGCTCCCCTGTGATATAATCTTTGACACTGATAATGAGGCCAGTGTTCAAAGTGACCATGAGGACCCATGTATACAATATTTCCCCTCTGGTAGTGACTCTGTAGAAGAAGAGGTAGAAGGACATGATAGTGTGTTTTCCTATCATCAAGATTGCAGTGATGAACAAGTTCCTTGTTTATATCCTTTTCCTTTTTTTTCCAAGTATGATACTGAGTGTGACAATGTTGAGGACCTAGTCTTCAATAGCCAGGATAGAAATTCCTTTGGTGAAAATGATGATGCAATGTTCCCCTGTTACAGAAGCTTTAAACAAGACCTTCACTTGGTTCATGATGCAGTCAGTGAAGTCACCATGGAGGAACCAAGTTGTTTAGTGGCTGAGGCAATGCATGAAGGTAAATTAGAGGATCCAAGTCCTTTTCAGCCAGGTAATTCTGATTTAATGCATGATGCTCAATATGTTTTATTTTATGATGCATTACAAGGTAAGTTTTTTATTTTTTCCAGTCAGCAGGAAGAAGTAGATGATGTTCCCTACTTCTTAGAATTTGAATATGAATATGGTGGTTGTGACTAGAAAGACATGGGCAGTTATCATTATAGTTTCATTTTTCAACCCATGGTTATTCACATATGCTTGAAACAAGGTGGTCATAAAATTTTCAGGTGGCTGGTTGCATATGTGGATGAAAATTAGACCTTTGATTCAAGGGGGTCATTGATTTCATTTTGATGGCCTGGGGCCATCAAGTAAAGTTGTAAATACTTGTAAACTCTGTAAATATCTTTCCCTTTCATATTGTGTGCTTTTCCTTCCTGTTCCCTGCATTTTTTGAGGTTCCTTGTTTTGTCCAGTGGGTGGTTTGCTCTCCTAGAAATCTTGAATTCTCGCATGGGCACAGGTTACCCATCGTCCCCAGAGAGAGCCACTATTAGGCCATTTTTTATCATAGAAAAAATCCTTTTAAAATGGCCTCCTCCCTGCATATGTTTGTCAAATTTCTTGCCTTGTGTGCTTCATGTTGTCACCTTGCTCTAGTCCAAATTGCACGTGCTGAATCGCCAGATCCAGAAAGTTATTCAAATTCTAAGGTCTACCGAAAAATAATTTCAAAATCTGCCAGAGTGTCGAAAATCCACATTGTTTCTAAAAATCCATGATGTTTTTGATATGTTTGAAAACCTTCATTGTTTTCGACCTTGTGCCTTCCCACTTTTGTGCACTTGTCTTTTGATGTCAGAAACTGTGTGTTTTCGATCCTCTTTCATCGAAAACCCTGTGTGTTTTTGACCCCGCACTTCTGCCCTATTTGTTGGCATTTTCTAATTGCGCAGGTGCGATGGATGGTGGGGCCCAGTCTTGGCTTAGCTATGTCACTGATTCTCTAAATTATTTGGCGGTTACATCTTTTATTCAGTGACCTGGCGACTATGTTGTCGTGCAATCTCTTGTTTCTGGTAGTTAGGTGCCTAACCTTCAGCGACTCGGTGACTGTTAGTCACATGATCTCTGAGTGTTTGGTAGTTATCAGCTAACATTCAATGACCTAGTGGATGGTTAGTCATGTGGTCACTGATTGCTTGGTGGTTGATTCGTGGGTCCCAATTCTTTTCATTGCCCGATGTCAGAGATTCAAGATCTACGTTTGGCATGTGATCACAAGGAATATTCTTTCCCCTTGCAATCATGCGACAACCATCCGATCTTGCAGCGTTTAAAAGGCTTTTCTCAGCAGTTGTAGTAAATGGTGGTATGATAGGTGGCATCGAGCAGGCCCAGGTGGGATCTGAGGTTTGGTGGAGTGGATAAAGATCTGGCAGTGCTGACAAATTTCATTTTTCTCGCACATTCGCGCAATAAAAAGTTGATTCGCTAGTTTTTTTGGTGACTTGGCGAGCAGTGGTCATGTGATCACCAAGTTTTTAGCGATGATGGACAGTGTTTCGTGAACTGATAGAAGTTCTTCGGTCGCCAGTTCACCAGATCAGGTGGGACCGGTGTTTTTGGTGCCATGTTGCTGACATGCTTAGTTTTTCATTCCCTGAGGGATTTATAAGGTGGTCGAAGACTTTTCAATGGGGTTTGTTACCATTGACTGTGGCTAGGAGACTGCGGTCGCATGATTGCAAAAGGTTAGTTTGGTGCCTTGCGATTATGTGACCAAGCATATGATGAAGCTATAATTCCTATGGCGGTGAAGTTGATGACCGTGTGATTGTGCGAATGAGGGAAAATAGTTGAGGGACATAAGCCCACGAAATGCAAAGTAGCCATTTGACTTCAAATTTGAATTTTTTGAGGGTTTCTAGGGGTAGAAAGGACTGAATTTTAATGCAGAAGTCATTGGAACTGGTAACAAGAGATTTGTTTGCTATTGCAGTGTGGTCCAAGGTGTGATGATCATTTGCAAGGATCTGTACCTTGTAAGGAATGAACAAGGAGTGGCTTGAGGTGTGTTTACAGATGGCCAATTTGATTGGTTTCATGGCAGTTCTTGGTTTTCTATCCTGATCTCAATGATGCTCATAATTGCTGATCTGTTTGAGATTTTCTCTCTCTGGATTGACTGGTTTCCTGCCCCTGCAATAAATTAGTTCTAATTGGTTGGGTAGTTTAAATCTTAGCCCTGGTTACCCATAGCTTGTTGCATCCTATTGGTTTAGGATTCCAAGGTAACTAGGGTAATAAATTGCAGGTTGTTCAATTTTGTAAGGGTTCCTTCTTTTGCAATTTTTTTTGAAGAATTGGTTCCATGTGAAGGGTTCTGTCCTATTGATTTTCTCCTTCTTCTCTGCATATAGAGTGTTCCTCTTTCTCTTGTTGGTTCTGAGAACACAATACATATTGTAAATGACTTTTCTTATGTATGAGAAGTTAATATACTCTTATTGTTGTCAAGCTATCTCCATTTGAATTCTGGATTAATTAATCATACATCAAGAGTGTTTGATTTGTTTGCTTGTATTGCCTATGTGTTTGTAAGTGGAGTTGTCTTCGCAAAGAGAACTAGTTCAGGGTTGGTGTTCATGCATGTATGAGCTGAGATATCAAGGATAGGTCATGCTTGTCTTCTAGTGGATGCTGGTTAATGTATTGTCTGATTCATGGGTCTCTTCTAAGGGGAGGGTTAAAATCCTTTGAATGGATAATAACATGCTTGAATGCAGAGGTGGGTGTTAAGTTGAGGTTTGGTCATGGTGTGTGATTGATATCAGGCATCAACACATTGGGTATATTATTTTCTTGTTTCATAGTTGTCTCTTGCAGTAGGGTATTTGACTCTGTGGCCCATTGGATAAGGCACTAGTCAGTCAGAGACTTAGGGCATCTCAGGGGTCCTTTCAATCCATTTAAAATCATTTCCATTCAGTCCCACACTTTCCCTTTCTTGCTGTTAGTGTAGGTCTCTCGTTATCGAACTCATTGCATGCAAGCAGGTTATTGCATCAGATTTGGTTTCATTGGCATACAGGATACCTATAGGAGTCTAGTAACTATTCCACAATAATACATCTACAGGCCTTTTAGTCATTAAGAAGAGTCATGAGTGTGCAGATGAGACAATACCCGCCTGAGTGATGTGGAGCTCAAAGTAGAAGGAGGATGCACTCGGTCCTCATCAATTGGCACTTTTTCCTTGTCAGAATTTGGAGCGAAGACTAATCAGTTTGTCAATCATAGTGTAAACCTGGCACCGTGTGGGAATAAGTTTAAAAGCCAACAAAATGGTGACTCTACTAGGGAGAACAATGAAAAAGAAAAATATCTGTTAGGATCTCTAGTTATGGTTATATTGTAAAGTCAAAATCTTTATTGACCAGATTGATTTGCCCATTTGAGTCACCAAAAAAATGGTGACTCCACTGGGGAGAGTCTAGAATAGAGTCAAAAATAAAAAAACAAAGCATTTGCTGATATCTTATCACCTAGTTGTGAGTGGCGGCTTTGATTTTTCTCTATTTGATCAGTGTTCCTTCTGATAAACAGTGCATGTTACCTGGTGTAGTTTTGTGTTTGTGGGAAGAAGAATCTATGAAATACTTTCCTCTTCAAGGAGGTGGCTACTCTACATTGAAAAGAACTTGATGGAGCTGCATGGTGAGCTCTAGATCTACCTTGCTTTCCAGTCAACAAGTTTCAAGCTGCAAATTTCTAGGTATTCTTTTATTGAAATGTTTCCCTATCAAGTGTGTAGCACTATTGTAAAGGGATGAGTGTTTGTGGGCAGTTCCTCATGGAGAAATATAGGCCCTTTTGTTTTGATGGCATTGAAGGTGCCCCTAATGCATTCTCTACTGAGGATGGGAAGTGCTTGCCAAGATTCATGGCTGGTGGATCTATTTCTGCAAGCCAGCATGTTGATGTTGTCATGGGTATTTTTGAAGATATGGATGTTGAACATGAAGATATTGCCATGAGATTATTTATGCACACATTTTTTGATGGTGCAAGGAAGTGGTTCTTGTCCTTACCCTCATGTTCAATCCCTTCTTGGGATGTGTTGAGAGCTAAGTTTGTAGAGAATTTTGATAAAGTTGTTGCTCTCAAGAAGGAATTAGCGAGGTTGAAAATGGTGAACTGACAGTTAGCAGAGGACATAAGATTGCTAAGATTGGTTGCACCTGATGATGTTCATGAGGAGGCTAGTGTTTCTAATGTTGATTCTCACTATGCAGAGAGTGTTGACTATGAAGCTGATTCTGAGATCAGTGCATATGAGGATGTTGAAGATGAATCTGAGGATGGCAATATTTCCTTTTTGTCTGCAGATTTTTCTTCTTCTCAACATGAGAGGGCAATCCTCTTGTCCTAGATTGATGATGTTTTGTGTGAAAGGGAAGATCTTGAATATGATGCAGATGATGATTCCTGGATTGATTTATTCACATAAGATGATCTCAGGCCAGACATCTCCATTCTTGTCTTGGATAAGAATGATGTTTGCAATGACAGGGATGTAGCTGATGAAGAAGATAATGAGGCCCAAAGTCCATTGAGCAGTAAAGAGATTTCAACACTCTTGGCTGAAGAATTTCAAAGGTATGCCCCTGCTTTAGATTTTGATTTGCAGCTCCTCTATGATATAATCTTTGACACTCATAATGAGGCCAGTGTTCAAAGTGACCATGAGGACCCATGTATCAAGATTTCCCCTCTGGTAGTGACTCTACAAAAGAAGAGGTAGAAGGACATGATAGTGTGTTTTCCTATCATCAAGATTGTAGTGATGAACAAGTTCCTTGCTCATATCCTTTTTCTTCTTTTGCCAAGTATGATACTGAGTGTGACAGTGTTGAGGACCCAGTCTTCAATAGCTAGGACAAAAATTCTTTTGGTGAAAATGATGATGAAATGTCCCCTATTACAGAAGCTTTAAAGAAGACCTTCACTTGGTTCATGATGCAGCTAGTGAAGACACCATGGAGGGACCAAGTTGCTCAGTGGCTGAGGCAATGCATGAAGGTAAATCAAAGGATCCAAGTCCTTTTCAGCCAGGTAATTTTGATGTAATGCATGATGCTTAGTATGTTTTATTTTTTGATGCATTACAAGGTGAGTTTTTTATTCTTTCCAGTCAGCAAGAAGAAGTAGACGATGTTCCCTACTTCTTGGAATTTGAATATGAATATGGTGGTTGTGATTGGAAAGACATGGGCAGTTATCATTACAGTTTCATTTTTCAGCCCATGGTTATTCACATATGCTTGCAGCAAGATGGTCATGAAATTTTCAAGTGGCTGGTTGCATATGTGGATGAAAATCAGACCTTTGATTCAGGGGGTCATTGATTTCATTTTGATGGCCTAGGGCCATCAAGTAAAGTTGTAAATACTTGTAAACTCTGTAAATATCTTTCCCTTTTTTGTTGTGTGCTTTTCCTTCTTGTTCCCTGCATTTTTTGAGGTTCCTTGTTTTGTCCAGTGGGTGGTCTCCTGTCCTAGAAATCCTAAATTCTCGCATGGACACAGGTTACCCATCGTCCCCAGATAGAGCCACTGTTAGGCCATTTTCTGTCATAGCAAAAATCCTTTCAAAGTGGCCTCCTCCCTGCATATGTTTGTCAAATGTCCTGCCTTGTGTGCTTCATGTTGTCCCCTTGCTCTAGTCCAAATTACACATGCTAAATCACCATATCTAGAAAGTTATTCAAATTTTAAGGTCTGCAGAAAAATAATTCAAAATCTGCCACAGTGTCAAAAACCCACAGTGTTTCTGAAAATTCATGATGTTTTCAATATGTTTGAAAACCTTCGTTGTTTTTTACTTTGTGTCGTCCTGCTTTTGTGCATTTGTCTTTTGATGTCAGAAACTTTGTGTATTTTCGATCCTGTTTTGTCGAAAATCCTGTGTTTTCAACCCTGCACTTCTGCCCTATTTGTTGGCATTTTCTAATTGCGCAGTGCAATGGATGGTGGGTCTGGGTCTTGGCTCAGCTATGTCACTGATTGTCCAAATTCTCTAGCGGTTACATCTTTTATTTGATGACCTGGTGGCTGTGTTTTCATGCAATCTCTTATTTCTGGCAGTTAGGTGCCTAACCTTCAGCGACTCGGTGACTGTTAGTCGCATGATCTCTGAGTGTTTGGAGGTTATCAGCTAACATTCAATGACCTAGCAGACAGTTAGTAGAGTGGTCACTGAATGCTTGGTGGTTGATTCATGGGTCCCAGTTCTTTTCATTGCCCGATGTCAGAGATTCAAGATCTATGGTCGGTGTGTGATAGCAAGGAATATTCTTTCTCCTTGTGATCATGCGATAACCTTCTAATCTTGTAGTGTTTAAAAGGCTTTTCTCTACGGTTGCAACGAATGGTGGTATGACAGGTGGCATCGAGCAGGTCCAGGTGGGGTCTGAGGTTTGGCAGAGTGGATAAAGATTTGGCGATGCTGACAAATTTCATTATGTTCACACATTAAGGCAATAAAAATTTGATTCACTAGTTTGTTTGGAAACTTGGCGAATAGTGGTAGCATGATCGCTAAGTTTTTAGCGATGATGGATAGTATTTCACGAACGGGCAGAAGTTCTTCGGTCGCCAGTTCGCCAGATCAGGTGGGACCGATGTTTTCGGTGTCGTGCTACTGACATGCTTAGTTTTTCATTTGCTAAGGGATTTATGAGGTGGCCGAAGACTTTTCAGCAGGGTTTGTGACCGTTGACCATGGCTAGGAGACTGCGGTCGCGTGACCGCAAAAGTTTAGTTTGGTGCCTTGCGATCATGTGACCAAGCATATGATGAAGCCAGAATTCCTATTGTGGTGAAGTTGATGACTACGTGATTGTGCAACTGAGGGAAAATAGTTGAGGGACATAAGCCCGTGAAATGCAAAGTAGCTGTTTGACTTCAAATTTGAATTTTTTGAGGGTTTCTAGCAGTAGAAAAGACTAAATTTCAATGCAGAAGTGATTGGAACTGGTAAGAAGTGATTTGTTTACCATTGCAGTGTGGTCCAAGGTGTGATGATCATTTGCAGGGATCTGTACCTTGTAAGGAATGAACAAGGAGTGGGCCGAGGTGTGTTTGCTGATGGCCGATTTGACTGGTTTCATGGCAGTTCCTGGTTTTCTATCTTGATCTCAATGATGCTCGTAATTGTTGATCTGTTTGAGATTTTCTCTCTCTGGATGGCCTAGTTTCCTTCCCCTGCAATAAATTGGTTCTGATTGGTTGGGTAGTTGAAATCTTAACCCTGGTTACCCATAGCTTATTGCATCCTACCGGTTTAGGATTCCAAGGTAACCAGGGGTATAAATTGCAGGTTGTTCAATTTTGTAAGGGTTCCTTCTTCTGCAAATTTTTGAGGAGAGTTGGTTCCATGTGAAGGGTTTTGTCTTGTTGGTTTTCTCCTTCTTCTCTACATATAGAGTGTTCCTCTTTCTCTTGTTGGTTTTGAGAACACAATACATATTGTAAATGACTTTTCTTATGTATGAGAAGTTAATATACGCTTACTGTTGTCAAGCTATCTCCATTTGAATTTTGGATTCATTAATCATACATCAAGGGTGTTTGATTTGTCTACTTTTATTGCTTATGTATTTGCAAGCGGAGTTGTCTTCATAGAGATAATTGGTTCAGAGTTGGTGTTCATGCATGTATGAGCTGAGATAGCAAGGATAGGTCATGCTTGTCTTCTAGTGGATGCTAGTTAATGTATTATCTGATTCATGGGTCTCTTCTAAGGGGTGGGTTAAAATCCTTTGAATGGATAATAGCATGCTTGAATGCACAGGTGGGTGTTAAGTTGAGGTTTGGTCATGGTGTGTGATTGATGTCAGACATCAACACATTGGGTATATTATTTTCTTGTTTCATAGTTGTCTCTTGTAGTAGGGTATTTGACTCTGTGGCCCATTGGATAAGGCACTGGTCTATTAGAGACTTAGGGCATCTCAGGGGTCCTTTCAATCCATTTAAAATCATTTCCATTCAGTCCCACACTTTCCCTTTCTTGCTATTAGTGTAGGTCTCTATTTATTAGACTCATTGCATGCAAGCAGGTTATTGCATCAGATTTGGTTTCATTGGGGTATAGGATACCTATAGGAGTCTGGTAACTATTCCACAATAATACATCTGTAGGCCTTTCAGTCATTAAGAATAGTCATGAGTGTGCAGATGAGGCAATACCCGCCTGAGTGATGTGGAGCTCAAAGTAGAAGGAGAATGCCCTCAGTCCTCATCAGTTGGCACTTTTTTTCTATCAGACTTTGGAGTGAAGACTAATTAGTTTGTCAATCATAGTGTAAACCTGGCACCGTGTGGGAATAAGTTTCAAAGCCAACAGGATCAATTTGGAAGATGCAAATGGATAATGGATAGGGCTATCAATATCTATAGAGTGAGAAGCATGGCCAAGGATTTTGTGTGTAAGGTCCATATTTACATCAATAGGCTCATGAGTAGCTTTGATCAGAGCAAGTTTGATAGGAGAAATAAAAGCTTGAGGGTATTTATTCTTATGCAAAGGAGTAGGGAGAATGGAATTTTTTTGAGATGGATACAAAGGATTATGACAAGTAATTGCAAGGATATTCTAATCTTGACAAGGATCTTTAGATAACATAGGAAGAGTAATTTTCTTTATTTTCAATAAGCTCATTAGAGGTGATGGAAGTAGTATCTTGATCTTTCTTAGGAGATGGAGAGGTTAGAGGAGGTTGAGGGATATCTTCTTGGAAGGTATCATCATGAGGCTTTGGGGATATAGGAATTTGGTCAAACATTGGATAAGGATGGATAGTATCTTGATCTTGATCTTTGTTGATATTGATTTATTCACACTTCAGATTGTCCTCTTGACATGGAACCACTTCTAGGGACAAGGTAGGTGTTTGGATATGTGTGAGGGGTTCATGAAGGGTTGATGAAGGAACATTTAGAATAGGTATGATAGGTGTTGAAGAACAAGGAAGCTTGGGGTCTATGACCTTTTACTTATGTATAAAGATGTTTATTAGCTTGATCTCTTTTAGAAGCAGCCCTTAAGGATACACATAGGCAGTGTGAAAAGCATTAAGTTCTTTGTTCAATGTAGGGATTTTGGATGTCTTTTCATTTTTAGGAGATGGAAGAATGTTGAAAGAGGTAGATGCCACATAAGAACCATTACTAGACATGGGTTCATGATTTTGATCAAGCTTGAGAGTAGTGTATTCATTAAATGATTCATTAGGATCTTCAACACCAATTGTACCATCATCAATGAGATCTTGGATTTTCTATTTCAACTCCATGCAATGTGAAGTCCTATGTTCATTATTCTGATGATACACACATTAGAGATTCATGCATGAAATTCCATTTAAAGTAACTGGAGGTAACATGATGAGATTTTTTTCAAGGAGTCTTTTCAATTTTGACTCATAAGATTCTCCCAAAGGAGTAAAGATTCACTATGTTTCTTCATTTTCTTTATCAAATATAGGTTGTCAAAGATAGGTCTATCATGATAATGTGTATGATCAAAGGTAGGTTTGTCATAAAGAGGTTCTCGATCAAATATAGGTTTGTTATTAAGATGTTTCTCAAAGGTAAAGTTGTTGTGATAGTGTGACATGGCCTTGCTCGGAGAAGACGAAGATGAAGGATATATTGATCTCCAAGAATATTGATTAGAGGATGTATTTTTGGTTTTAGATCTTTAATATTTAATTTCCTCTGCTAGGAATGCCCTAATAATATTTTTTTCTTCCTATTTAATTTCCTCTACTAGGAATGTCCTAATAAGATGGCACAAGACAACTTTATGTGCACTCTAGAAGAGAAAAGTGTTCACTTGTCAAGTATCAAAAGAGAGGGGATTGAGAAATTGATAGTAATAAGATTACTAAGCAAATGTAAGAGGATCAAAGCAATGATATCTTTTTTCTCAAAGATAAGTAGATAGATAGTGTAGCCAAGAGAACTAGGTACAAGGTACCAAGAATGAGCCCTATATACCTATTGAGTGGCACTGGTGACAAAGTTAGAGTAAAGTGTAATACTATATGAGATATTTGATATAAGGCTAGAGCACTTCTAAGATCTTAGAAAAGGAGAAAAGAGAAATCAAATCACTAGCAAGAACTCAATCTATTGAGTATACTAGATTGAAAATAGAAGAATCCAAGAGAACACATGAGAGAAATCCATTGGGACTTTGAATTTGATGTGCCAAGAAAGCCATGAGCTTGTATGATTATTTTTGAGAAAAATTAAAAATAAAAAATTTTATATTGTTTTTAATGTATTTTTTGATGTTTTAGTAATTTGCATTTTTTGAAGGTATTATGCTCATTTCTGGGGGTTGGAACCATCATCGGTCACAAAAATTGAGTTGGCAATGGCACGCTATTTTTGATACAAAACTAGAGAATTTGATTATCTTTCCACTGATGAAAAAAGTTCACAATCTTGAGCACCGAGTCAAAAGTTATGGTCCTGCCAAGTTGAGGTAAAAAATTTGGAAATTTTTCAAAAGATTTTGAATTTTTTGATATGTACATCCACCAAAGCCACAAACCATTGATCAATGAGTGTCCCTAGATCAGGTTTGAATTTTTCCAAGAAAGCAAATAGTGTGGTGCATAGAGCAGTCTTCAAACAATCCACCAAAGGACAAAGCAACTTTGGGGATACAAGCATTTCTGAGGTCTATCAAGGTATAGAAATGTTTCAAGTGTATGTTCACAATAGTATTCATGGGTCTTAGAACAAGAAAGCACATTAAAAAACTACCTAAGGTCAAGTGGAAAGTATTCCAACCTTTTCCCATAACTTTGTACCCCTTTTCCTCACACAAAGTGATGTTGGCTTTGTCATGGATTTGCATCCAAGGAAGTACATATGGTGAGTGTCTTGAGGTGATCCAAGTAATCAACTTGGATAAATCCTTGCACAAAGGAAGACACACAGCCAAAAAATGATAGTTTCTAAGTCCTAAGGTGTTTAGTAAGAGCCTTCATTCATGACCACCCCTTGTAGTTCTGCAAGCAGAATTAAGCCCATTAGCCCTACAAGGAAGAAACCATGTCTTCTCTCTCTTTGGATTGAAAAAATCTTTTGATTATAGTGGGGTGGAATAGTTGGCTTTTCTTGTTCCCCACTTGGGTCATTCCCAAAAGATTGCTCTTTTGGCAGGCCCTAGAAAGGTAAATGCAAGAAAATAAATGGATAGCTAGTGGAGGTAGATAGATTTTTGATTTTCCATGAGGAAAAGAGAATAATCTCCTACTCCATAGTGTCTCACAAAAACTTCAAGCACTTGTTCATTTACCAAAATTCCCTTCACAAGAAAACAATCAAGTAGGTCTAGATTTCGGATTCATCCTCTAGGAGGTGAAGAGCATACTCGACTACTACTCAACTAATCACAAGAAAAGAAATGTTCTAATTAAGCTAGGTGCCTAGAAAATCAAATGGAAGAAAGTAAAAAGTTGATTTGTATCTCCAAGGTAACCTAAAAAACAAATGATTAGTAGTTTCAAGATGATTCTCTAACAAGCATCCTACAAAACCATAAGATTAGGACACAAAAGATATGTAAATGAGATCAATGGCCCTGCAAAACCACCTGTTAGATGTTAACAAACTTGAAAAATCTTTAAAAAAATGCAAGAAATCAACTAAAACTTCAGATTGTGATAGAAATCCGAAATGGGTGATATTTCACAGTCTATCATAATTTCATATGACATACCATAAAGAATCCATATGACATTTCACAAAGAATGATGACAAAATTCTAGAAAACAAAAAATTTTGCATGGTAGTATTAGGATTTGTCACTCAGGTATAATATGGAATGTCGTACGACTTTCTGGGCCTGTAAAATAGAGTTACAAACTTGAGACATAAAAATTACAAAAAAACAAGAAAGGGAGCTAAAAATGCATGTCTAGCCCCATAGTGGGTGGTAAAAATGTGTGATCAAAAGGTAACGCACTTCTATAAACCATTGTTCTTGAGAGAATCCATGGAGAGGAGATCCCAAGAGGTGACTTATAGCTACCTATCTATGAAGTGCAAGAATGTAAGCATTATGGATAGTGGATCTCAAATGAACCTCAGTAAGAAACCCTTGCAAGGTTCACTATAGAATGGAAGATTCAAAATGAAGATGCAAACATGAGATATCTATATGAAACAGAAGATCTAGAAGCTAGAATGAAAATGCAAGAAAAAGAAAGAAAATCTAATCTAACAAGATTACAATGTCTCCTAGTTAATCTATGTGATTTAAGCTAAATACAAGTAAGTTAGAATGCTCTTAAGAATGCAAGTAAAAAAAATGATAGCATAAAACTAGCATGAATGAGTAGTGTGCAAGAGTGAGGAGTCAGTCTCCTTTTATATAATTTAGAAATGAATAGATGGTCAATATTAAGAGGCAAAATCCAAGGGTGGATAAATAAACCCTATTGTCACTTTAGGGCACAAGATTCTCAAGAGGGAAAATCAAGTGGATGAGAATGATTAGGTAGAAATGAGTGGTGGAGATTAAGAGGTAAAATAGATTCCACTCTTGTCTTTTTCTCTTTTTTAAATTAAGAAATTCCTTTTTCACGTGCACACATAAGACAAAGTGGGTTTTATTTAATTAAAAGGGGACATGTTCCTTTAATCAAATAAGACTTAGGATAATGTGGTCAAAGTTTAGGATATCATCAAATAAATTCTTAGATAACGATTTGATCAAGAGATAAGATATTAAATCAATACACAAGATTGATTAATAATAAGGTAAGGTCTAGTATTTAAAATGTTTAATGCTAGAGTGGGGGTTAAGGTTTACTAGACCATTTTTGGGTGATTGAACAAAAGTGTGACACACTTCTATGAACCATTACTCTTAGGAGAAACCCATGGAGGAGGATATCCCAAGAAGAGGCTCATAGCTTCCTAGTTGAAGTAATCTAGAAACACATCGAGTCAAAGAATGATGATGTCAAGGAAGGTGATAGAGATTGGACTCTGAATCTGATTGAACAAAGACCGATAAGCAAGACAAGAGTATCCAGTCTGATATGAAGAAATGAGATTGAACATCCATCCAAGGAGATTGAGATAGCTAATCATTTAAGAGACAATACAAGATTGATATGGGTCCTGAAGAACCTGATATGCCCCAAGAGATCAAAAGATGTATGTCTGAGTCAAATGATATGAAGCGATGAGAAAAATCTTTCAGAAAAGGAGATGTGGAAAATCTCAACTTAATATGAAGTGATGAAGATGAGATGCCCCAGGCAGTGATGATTAGTCTTGATTGACTTGATCAATTTAATATTTGGTTCAATTACTAGATTTGTAGATTAGGAGATTTGATCGACGAAAAGATTTTCCATCTTGTCATGCCCCCTCAAGATCAAAATGGAAATGAGGTACAAGGGTTGAATTTTATCTTCAGAAGTCCAAAAAGAAAGGCGAAAGAAAGAAAGAAGTGATAGTGTCAGCAATCAACTATGGTAGAGGATTTGGAATTTCAATTTTGATCCCAAAGATAGGATCAAAGAAAAGGGTTTGCAGTCAAATACCTCGACAGAGAGAAAGGAAGAGTTAAAAGAAAGCATAGCTCAAGGGAACCATAAATGCAAAGCTAAATGCAGCCCTCAAATGAAATGAAGCATAGGAATGAAAATGTAGTCTAAAACATTTGGAGTAGTCAAGTCGCCAATCCTATAGACCATAAGTTTCATTAATTGAGCATTTGGGACATTTGAGGTCAGTACAACCTTCACTAGTGCAAGAGAAACCATGAAAATATAAATATAACCTTATCAGATAAGATGTAGGAAACACATGTAAGCATCGATACATAGACATCAAGATGACCTAAACATGGTTTCCAAGTTAATGTTACATAATATAACACAATAAATAGAAAAGGAGATAATTCCAACCTCACCTATGTTTCTGAATAAAGAGGGTCAAGGTATGTGTGGCGTTCCAATTGTGAGAAGGATATTATCATAGACACCCTATTTATTAGATAACATAGGATCATTACAATCACACCACTAGTAAAAATCAAAGAAAAAGGATGTTATGCCCTCATTCATGAATCTCTAGTCAGGTAGACATCATCGAGCAACCTTAGAGGACATAGTAAGGAAAAATTGATGACAAAAAACAATACACAAGAAAAGAGTTATGCATATCTTAGTCATTTTTTAGTTTCCTAGGATGTAATGGGTGTTGGGTCTTAAGAAAACACCTTTTTTCTAGTGTCAAAGTTCAAGTGTGTGGTAAGTAGCACATGATCCGATATGTTTTAAGAAAAAACAATGAATCCCAAGTTGGTATTGTTTGAAAAATACTAAAGGGTTGGGGTGTTGAGAAACACTAAGTAATGTCAGTGATAAAGTTTCCAATGGGAAGGACTGATAAAAGACTCAAGTTAAGCATAAGAGGTTGACCAAGGGGTAAAGAAGAGGTATCTCATACAAGCGTATGATTTCCCCTAGACAAAAAATAAGAACCAAGGATAAGAAAAAGACAAGTTATAGCTTAAGATGGCATTAGGAAATGGAAAGAGAGATGGATGAAAGGGTATAAAAGCTTAGCTACACATTGATAGATTAAGTGATGATTGTGAGATTTCACCACTTGGGAGATTTTCTCAAATAAATAGCTTCCTTTTAAAGGAATTTCCTAAAGAATGAAGGGTGGAGATTAAGAGGAAAAAGAATGAGTGAATGATATGAAAATGCAAAACAAGATGCAAAGAGATGTAAGGTTAGGTAGAGATGAGTAAGACAAAATAGCATTTTGAAAGCACAAATCCCTTTTAACTACTAATTAATCAAGATTAACTATGTACACATGTGAATTTTTTCTTTTAATAAAAGTGTAGAAACTTTATATTAAAAGTAAGGTTATAGAAATTAAATAAATATGCAAGATCTAGAAATTAGACCATAGTATATAGCCTTGATATAAGAATTTTTATTTAATTATGAAAAGGGGATTTAAGAGTTACTCTGCATAATTATGTCTAGTAAATAGAAAATTTGATCTAGTAAACCAAATTTAGGTGATCAAAAGTTATAGAAAATTATTAAAGGGACACTGATATTGTGTTGTAACTCATGAAACTCATCTAAAAAGGATGATGATTATGATTGAGAAGACAAGTATCTACATAAGTTACCCAAATAGCATTCCTTAAACATTGATTTTATGGAAACATAAGAAATAATAGCAGTCAATCAAAAATAAAAATCGCACATCTATTTATAGGAGTGACCCTAATATCACTACTCAATCTCTACAAGTTTAAAATATAGCTACAATAGTCTAAAGAACAATGATCAAAATAGGATAAAAGGTTTCCTGAAAAAAATAAGAATGAAAGAGTGCCTTTATGGACTTTAAGAAAAACCAAGGAAGCATTAGCAAGAAAAATATAAAACCCCCTATAATGCTCACTAGGGGGAATCAGATAGATCCATTAACACTATGTGTCACCAAGAAATACATCATGGATAAGCTATGTCATCTAAATTGACCAAAATATAATACTTCAAAATAAGTAAAGGGAGTTCACCAAAAGTACACACATGCATGAGACAAGAATCTTGGACATCCCATTTTTTTCATAGAGTGATGCCCACTTGATAAGGATGTGAGTGGAAAGTAATAATGACACCATAAAACACCCTATTGTCATTTATAATATAGTTAGAGTATAATAATATGGCATAACATTTGTGCAAAACCCCAAATACAAAATGACAGGAAGTAGAATTGTGTCTCATTATATCTAAAATATAAATGTATACATAATATTCTCAAATGATGCATATGAACAAGAAAATATAATAAAATGCATGCAACAATGAAGAGTGTATGCAACTACCTTAGCATAATGGCATCTAGTTTGACAAAAAGGGATGAAAGACACCCAAGTCATGGCCATTTAACAAAAGATTACTAATTCAGATCCAAAAAAGATAAAAACGTCCAAAAACTCTTAAGCACCTACAAAATAGGGTTTTGTACTCCATGGGTCCATTGGCTCAACAAATTAAAAACACCCTTTTTTGGAAGGACATAAATTGGATCAATTAGGGTGATGAGGTTTGAGATTAGTTATGTGCATCATTCCCCATACTCACAATCAAAAAAATTACACCCACCACAAATATCAATTCCAAAGGAACGCTCATTGATATGCCATCGGCCATGATCATCATCATCAGATGTTGAAAATTTCTGCTTCCACATATGAAATTACGGGACAAGTTAATCAAATAATATTACTAGGTAGGTGTGTAGATCTAAAAACCATTGGTACAGGGTATGTGCAAGATCATGGTATACCAAACTATGGCCTTAAGTGGCAATGAAAAATCGTAAAATCAGGGTTAGTCAACTTGACGTAAAAAGTTGAACATCTTATGAACCTTATGTGAAAAAGTTGTAAAAATAAAATCTGTTGGAAATTGAATGTAGTTTCTAAACTACTAGCCCTTGTCTGAAATTTTTTTAATGTAAATGTTCAAAATTTTAGATTTCAATGCATTAGTACAAAAATTTCAAGAAAATGATAAAATGTACATGTATGTCTGACCACCTTAATCACAATCAAATGACGATATATTTTCCCAAGATTCTAGATATAAGTTGTAGAATCATGTTCGGATGTGACACATTTTTTTGTAATTTTTTGCCAAGTAAATAATTAATTATGAATTTTCCGCTACAAATTTTTCAGAATAAAAAACTCTCATGTCTAGCCACCTTAACTAATTCTAAACCTTACCAAAATTGAAAACTTTTTTTTTCTTATCTAGTAGCTGAAGCATAGAATGTGATGCATATTTTAGATTTCAAAAAGGTTAAATGGTTTGAAAGTTATAGTTATTTTTCAATCAGTGTGACAATTACAACTTGAAAGATAACTCAATTGAAAAATAAGAAATAATTACTTACTGAACTTGAAATTTGACACCAATTATATTGATGGAAAGCTAATAATGTCTTTAAGGAACCCTTTTCGTTTCATCAATTTTTGGTAAAAAATAGTCGTCAGCTACATAGTCGAAGTCTCGATATAAAAAAAAATCTCATAAACACACATAAAGAGTTGACCATCCACATTTGGTATTGCCCAAGAAAATACCAAGCCTAATCAAATATCCGAAACTTTCAAATATTTGATAATATCAGACATACAAAAATTCACGCCTAATTCAAAATTTCAATTGCACTAGTTTTCTCAATTTCAAGTTTCATATTAAATTGGACTTTTTTATGTTAATATTAATTGAGTTAAGTATTTTTTTCAATTTTAAAATATATATTACAATTTTTTTTTTAATATTAATATTAAATAATAATAGCATGGCATTAATAATATAATATAAATTTGTATATTAGTATGTATTATATTATTTGGTATACAAAATGATTTCAAAGAAATAGTTGCACAATTGATTTGATGACAGATAGTTTTAGCCCATGTCCTCTTGAAAGTATCCAACACAGAATTTTTCTATACTCCTTGTAATTTTAGCTATCTGACTATACTAAATAAGTAGATATCAATGGACTACCCCTCAATTGAATACAATCAATTAGTTTTTAACTCTGTAAAAGAAATTTCACACAAGTGTAGAGCCACCGTATGCTCATCATTTGTACTAGAAACTGACAATGGAATAAAAATTGATGTAAGAACATTTAAGGTAAATTGTCCAAAAAAAGGTATATGAAACCATTAAATATACATTAAAAAGTGGAGGTGAAGGCTCTAGATCTGAGAGAGAGAGAGAGAGAGAGAGAGAGAGAGAGAGAGAGAGAGAGAGAGAGAGAGAGAGAGAGAACATGAATTTGAAATTATTTATGATATTAATATTGAAAATGAGAATGTAGGGATTGAAGATGAAAATGTAGGTTTTGAAAATGAACATGTAGACATGGACAATGGAAATGTGGACATTGTCAATGACAATCCACCGATTGAATATGAATGAATTGACAATGATAATGGTACAAAAGAACCAAATCAACGTAACACATCTCCAAATTATATGAGAAATGAAGTCCCTTCATTTGAAGAAAGACAAACTTCAAAATTGAGACCTTCAAAAACATCTAAATGGTTACTTGAAATTGATGAGAACATAATGAGCAATTTCAATGGCAAGAGATCAGAAAGAACCATTCGGTTGTGGGTTTCAAAACTTTTTGATCAAGTTTTTAGCCACAAGACGTTGGTTGAACTGTGCCAAATGTTTGTGCAATTGTTAAAGATGTAGAAGATGATATGTATACTAGTCAAATTGAAGATTAGTGTGAACAAGAAAAAGGAGAGGAATTCTATTAGTGTGAGAAATATTTTTAGTGCTCTCAATTCCATTGGTAAGACTACCAAGGAAAAAGATAAGAGATCCGCTAGGAGGGCTATTACAACCTCCTTAGTAAGTCATCATTTGAGAAAGGCTCATTTGATGAGAGAAACTTGTGTTGACTTGAATCTAAATCATAAAAATTTGGATAGGGCACTTGCAAAAAGAGAGAGACTTGATTATCCTCTTTAAAATGATACACGGGCTTATGGTGGGAGACTTTCACGTTGTGATAAGAAGCTTACTGATGTTGTGAAGAATCAAATTCAACTATTTTTGCAATCTAACTCAAGAGTGTCACCAAATGTGAAGGATGTCTTGAAGTTGAGAATTGGCATTTGAGACCACACCCCACATCCTAAACATTATTTGGAGGTGATTCAAACAATGTTGTTTAAAAAATTTTGTGAGACACATCCAACATTGCAAATATCACAAAGAGATTTTGAAGCCTTGGAGCATTTTTTTGTGTGCCTCTTAAGATCCAAAATACTTGTTGCAAATATCATGTAGATTTTTCAATGCACCATGAATTGTTACGATCCATTCATTCTACTTTGCATACTAGTGAAATATTGGAGAGATCTTCCAAAATCATCAAGAGACTTGCTAGATCATTTTTTATGTCATAGAGATGATGAATGTTTATTTTATAGAAAAGATTGATTAAATGACAAGTGCTCAAAGTGTGGTGGGCTAGTGAAGCTTGTTGAATATTTTCATGAGGGATGCAAAAAGGATTTTGGAAAGATAATTGTCCACAAAAAGGTGTATGAAACCATTAAATATACATTAAAAAGTGGAGGTGAAGGCTCTAGATGTGAGTTGGTTACAAAAGAATGTAATGTAGCTGATTTTATTTCAGATTTCAGGAAGAATCTCTTTTGCAAGTATGCAAGGCATAGTCACAGGTCTCAGTAGTTGGATCAACAATTTAGGATGTGTAAGGACACTTTCCCGATTGGCACTATTATATTGGTTGTTGAATTTGTAGAGAACTATACATTGCAGCCCCAAAATGAGTTGCAAGCTCAATATTACAATTCTATTTAGGTTTCTATTTTTGTGCAAATAACAAATAGACATTCCCCTGATAGTATAGAAGATGATCAAAAGATAATCAGAGAGTACAATTTTTATATGAGAGATGATAGATCACACTCATCTGAGTTTTTCCAACATTGCTTTGAGAATTATTTTGAGTGGGTGCGGGAAAATAATATTGCTATAGATAGACATCTCATTTGGTCAAATAACTACATAGGTCAATTAAAAAATTCTTGTATGTTTTATTGGTTATGTAGATTTCATGTAGAGAGAGGTGTACCTCATCTTTGGAGTTTTTTTGAGGCCGGTCATGGAAAAGGGGAGCATGATGGAGCAGGTACATGCGTAAAGAGAGATCTAGTTAAGGAACAACTGAATATTTTAGGTGCAAAAATAATTGATGCTCATTCTATTGTTAATTGGTGTACTTCAACATTGTCACAGGGGGACTCTTGATTCAGTGGTGCATAGATTCTTTGGGTTGGTTGAGTTGGGCACAATACGAGATAGGTTGGATTGTCAAACTATGAAAAATTCTTCAAAAATGCATTCATTTCGAAGCTCAGATGCTAGAACATGGACCATTTGGACATGAGAGTTGGCTTGTTATTGTATGAGTTGTCTTCAGTGTGAGTCAAGTGAGTGGGTTGATACATGGGTTCCACATTATCTTACTCCTTTATCTCTCATAGTCTTTGTAATAAATGATGACATGGACTGTTCACTTGACTATGACCATCTTTCAGATCTTCTACAGCTAGGACATATTTTTGCATTGGTTGCACCACATGGGAAGGAGGAGAGATCGGATTACTAGTTAGCACATTGTGTACGAGGAAAAAAGAAACTTTCACAACCAATGATAGATGATGATATGTTCACATATCCAACAGGATCACATGTTGTTGCGGGAACATGGTTGCACACATATATGATTACAAATAATGGCATTCCTGTATTTGAAGACTATGAGAAGCACAAAATCATTCTCATGTATTCAAACCTTGTTATAGTAGCCAATGTTAAGTTGTTGAAACATCAAGGAAAACCAAAGCTAAAAGAACTTTGGACTATTAGTACTACTTATCAAAAAGTAATATTGAATACCCTCAAGTAGAGAGATTGATGCAGGGGCATCCCTGATGCAAGTCAAAGACCATGTGATTGAAGGAAGTTACCATGAAGCCAAGAAGTCATCCAATCCTATTGGAACAAGCACCTGATTTCTTAAGACTTTCATCATGTTACTTTGGTTCCTTGTGATGGACATTGAAGGCTTGGTAGATTAAAGGTTTTAAGATCTTTTATGATGTTTCAATTTGCATAGTATTTAAGTGCTTTTATTTTAAATAATGGTTAAAGGATTGATTAAAATCTCCTTATAACCCATCCACATGTATGGACTAAGACCCCTTGGTATTGTTATAAGCCTTGGGCATCTTTTGAGTCCTTGGATGAAATGAGCATAGTAAGTGTCTATTAGGTGTTCTTAGGTGTTTTTAGGAGTTTGAATATTAATAAGGTCTTTTAATTATCCTAAACAACCTTTTAGTCTTTCTCGGCACAAGTTTGCAGAATTGTAATGCAACTTTAAAAGTTGCTAAGCGGATTATTGCTATTTGTGGGATAAACTATTATAACCATCTAAAATGGTTAAGTAACTATCTGTAGAGCCTTTTTTAGGCTTCCAATGGTCGAAGGAATAGCAGAGAAGACTTGGAGAATCATTTTGCTTTCAAAATTAATAAAATAACCCTGTTTTAGAGCATTTCCTGTGCAAAAATGAACTCTGTACAGCTGTACGGATGATGGTTGGATGATCCAATTGGTTTGGAAGTTGTAATAGTGACATTTGATGCCTTGAGAGTTGGTTTTGTGGATTCAATTTTTTTTATATCAAAGTTATTGTGTTTTTTCTGAACCTTGTCTGCAAAACCCTTGTTTTCAGGGTTTGACTACTTTTATGGCCATAACTTGACTCTTGACTGTTGAAAACTCTTCATTCTCAGCAAGATGAAAGTTAGGAATGTATGTTTTCATATTCTACATGCCCTGGAGCAGGAGGTTAATGTTATGAGTTTTGGGAGCAAGCCCTAGATCAAAAACTTCCATGTTTTTGATTAGGATTTTGACAGATTGTGTAAAATCAGAAGATTGTATTGGTGAAAGAGCATAAGAATTTGTTGATTTTGGATTCATAGAGCAAGGAGAACACTCCAAAACTTTGACCTTGGTTTCATACACCCATTTTCAATGTTTTGTTAAGGAACCCACACCTAAAGGCATGCATTAGGTCTGCGGACTCAATGAAGACATTGATATGCTGGAGTGGAGTCAGGGTCAGGGAGTTGGAGGTCTGATAGAACATTAAAAAGGGTACTCAGGAACCTAGCAATCTCATAGGGTCCTTTGAAAGATTTGAATGATATTGCAGCAGAGTAGGTTTGGGAGACCTAGTTGAGTTCCTAGGTGCATTGAGGATTTCTAAGTCCCAAGCATTGGGGTGATTAACCAATGGTTGAAATTGTTTGTTTTATTGAAGTTAAAGATGTTCATGACCTTTAATTGGTCTGTCAAGGCATAAAACAGTGAGAGTCTTGTTTGGTGGAAAAATAGGGAATTTGTTCGTAAGAGGGCAATTTGAATCAAGTTTGATTGTGTCTCAGAGTTGTTGAGAGTACATTGAAACCTTCTAATTCCTTTCTTTGCAGAGTTTACATATTAAACTATACAAATCAGAGCCTAGTTGGATTGGTTGAGTCATTGATCAACTTAGAAGTGGGTTGGGTATTGATCCATGTTTCTTTGTTGTCCACTCTGCATCAAGTGGTATCAGAGCATCAGTTAGTAGGTCTTTTGAGTAGGGTGCAGAACTAGTTGACAAAATGCCTCTAAAGGGACAAATGGCTAGGGAGATGGAGGAGTTGAAACAAGAGCTTGAAAGGGAAAGAAGGGAGAAAAGAGAACTTGAAGCCTCCAAAGAGAGGGAAGAAAGGAAAATGAGAAGGGAAAGATTGCAATTCATTGCAAGGATAGAAACCTTGGAAAAAGAAAAACAAGAGATGGAGAAAAGGAATCATGAAGAAGAAGAAGTGGGTAACTCTAGTCAAGAGCATGAGACAACAGATGACCTTGAAGAAAGAAGGTTTGTAAAGATAATCAAAGCAGTGCATGGGAGTGGGATAAAGAATCATGTTGATTTGCCACTTTACAAAGGAAGGATGGATAGTGAAGAGGTGCTAGGGTGGATTGAAGCCCTTGAAAACCATTTTGATCTTGAGGATGTTGAACTTGACAAAAAGGTGAAAATTGCCAAAGCAAGGTTGAGAGGTACAGCCTTAACATGGTGGACTAGTGTTCAAAGAGATAGAGAGGAAAGAGGTTTGAACAAGATTTCTGATTGGGATAGAATGAAAACTATGATTAGGAGTCAATTTCTGCCCTCTGATTTAGCCATACAGATAAAGATGAAGAGAAACAATTTGAAACAAAAGGATATGGATGTGATGACTTACACCGAGCAATTCCACACCCTGAGCATAAGGGGAGGAGTGGAGGATGAAGATGAAAAGGTTGCTAGATACTTCAATGGTCTGAAATATAGTATCCAAGATGAGATTGGTTTAAATGTACCAAGAACCATTGGTGAGTGTTTTCAACTTGCTGTTAGAGCAGAGGAGAAATTAAAGAGGAAGATTGATAGGCAGAATAATCAGAGAGGAGGAGGTGCAATGAGAGGAAGAGGTGGCAGAGGTCAGCCTGATGTTTCAATAAATCAAGATAAAGACAAAGGTAAAGAGGTTGTGAATGAAGCAAGAGGAAATTTCAGAGGAAGGTCAAGAGGTAGAGGTTCTAGCATATTCAATGGTACATGTTTTACTTGTGGCAAGGCAGGGCATCAATCATACCAATGTCCTAAGAAGATGAAAGATAAAAAAAGTGCATTTGGTCCAAGAAGATAATGAAGGGCATGAAGAAGAGGTAAGAAGAACTCGTACTACTGATCCCATTGTGGAAGGTGAATTTCTGATGTTTAGAAGAGGACAACAGCAGCATATCAAACCATCATTATTCAGAACAAATTACCTAAGTCATGGAAAGGTATGCAAATTGATAATAGATTCAGGTTCTTTTGATAATTTGGTGTCTTATGAAATGGTCAATAAACTAGGCTTAAAGAAATGCCCTATAGACAGACCTTATAAAGCATCTTGGGTCAGTAATGCTGAAAACATCATTGTGAGAGAACAAGCAGTAGTGGATTTTAAGATAGGGGAATATAGAGACCAAGTTGTGTGTGATATCATCCCAATGACATGTAGTCATATTATCCTTGGTAGGCCATGGCAAGCCTCAAGGAACACCATTCACTTTGGAGCATCAAATGTATACCTTGTGCATAAGGATGGTATAAAATTTAAACTCACACCTTTGCCTAGTCAAAATGAAGAAAAGCTAATTTGTTTTGGCAACAAAGAATATGTTAAGTTGCAGGATCAGAAGCAAAGAGGTCAAGGATTGGTTAACTTTCCCCTAAAGCCTTCTTGTTTGTTTGTGAAGAAGGAAAGCATTCAAGGTACAGTGCAGAGTTTTGCTTGTAAGCAGGCAGCAGTAGTAAATGGGACAGTGATAGAGAAAGGGGTGCAAATTGGCACAGTCTGGTGTCCAATAGAGTTGGAGATGCATAAGCAAGTACACAAGGCATTAAAGAGTGCAGGACAGGGTCAGAAAAGTACTCAACAATAGCAAAAGCATTCCTTGTTAACAATGCAAGTTGACTATCCTAAGACAGTAACCAGTCATGTTGCCTTTAAGGGTAACAAACACCAAGTTGTTTTTGCATCTAATGAGTGTGTTGCAGGTATTCCTAATGTGCAGACTCAAGGCTTGAAGATGAAAACTAGAAGAATTCCATCTCGAAGAATGGATGGTCAAAGCACAATTATATTCAACTCTTGGGACAAGAGTCTTTTTGAAGGTGGGGTGTTTGATGCAGGGGCATCCCTGATGCAAGTCAAAGACCATGTGATTGAAGGAAGTTACCATGAAGCCAAGGAGTCATCCAATCCTATTGGAACAAGCACCTGATTTCTTAAGACTTTCATCATGTTACTTTGGAGCCTTGTGATGGACATTAAAGGCTTGGTAGATTAAAGGTTTTAAGATCTTTTATGATGTTTCAATTTGCATAGTATTTAAGTGCTTTTGTTTTAAATAATGGTTAAAGGATTGATTAAAATCTCCTTATAACCCATCCACATGTATGGACTAAGACCCCTTGGTATTGTTATAAGCCTTGGGCATCTTTTGAGTCCTTGGATGAAATGAGCATAGTAAGTGTCTATTAGGTTTTCTTAGGTGTTTTTAGGAGTTTGAATATTAATAAGGTCTTTTAATTATCCTAAACAACCTTTTAGTCTTTCTCGGCACAAGTTTGCAGAATTGTAATGCAACTTTAAAAGTTGCTAAGCGGATTATTGCTATTTGTGGGATAAACTATTCTAACCATCTAAAATGGTTAAGTAACTATCTTCAGAGCCTTTTTTAGGCTTCCAATGGTCGAAGGAATAGCAGAGAAGACTTGGAGAATCATTTTGCTTTCAAAATTAATAAAATAACCCTGTTTTAGAGAATTTCCTGTGCAAAAATGAACTCTGTACGGCTGTACGGATGATGGTTGGATGATCCAATTGGTCTGGAAGTTGTAACAATGACATTTGATGCTTTGAGAGTTGGTTTGGTGGATTTAATTTGTTTTATATCAAAGTTAGTGTGTTTTTTCTGAACCTCGTCTGCAAAACCCTTGTTTTCAGGGTTTGACTGCTTTTATGGCCATAACTTGAGTCTTGACTGTTGAAAACTCTTCATTCTCGGCAAGATGAAAGTTAGGAATGTATGTTTTCATATTCTACACACCCTGGAGTAGGACGTTAATGTTATGAGTTTTGGGAGAAAGCCCTAGATCAAAAACTTCCATGTTTTTGATTAGGATTTTGATAGATTGTGTAAAATCAGAAGATTGTATTGGTGAAAGAGCATAAGAATTTGTTGATTTTGGATTCATAGAGCAAGGAGAACACTCCAAAACTTTGACCTTGGTTTCATACACCCATTTTCAATGTTTTGTTAAGGAACCCACACCTAAAGGCATGCATTAGGTCTGCGGACTCAATGAAGACATTGATATGCTGGAGTGGAGTCAGGGTCAGGGAGTTGGAGGTCTGATAGAACATTAAAAAGGGTACTCAAGAACCTAGCAATCTCATAGGGTCCTTTGAAAAATTTGAATGATATTGCAGCAGAGCAGGTTTGGGAGACCTAGTTGAGTTCCTAGGTGCATTGAGGATTTCTAAGTCCCAAGCATTGGGGTGATTAACCAATGGTTGAAATTATTTGTTTTAATGAAGTTAAAGATGTTCATGACCTCTGATTGGTCTGTCAAGGCATAAAACAGTGAGAGTCTTGTTTGGTGGAAAAATAGGGAATTTGTCCATAAGAGGGCAATTTGAATCAAGTTTGATTGTGTCTCAGAGTTGTTGAGAGTACATTGAAACCTTCTAATTCCTTTCTTTGCAGAGTTTACATATTAAACTATACAAATCAGAGCCTAGTTGGATTGGTTGAGTCATTGATCAACTTAGAAGTGGGTTGGGTATTGATCCATGTTTCTTTGTTGTCCACTCTGCATCGGAGATGACCCTTTAGGCACACTTCAGTAGGTAAGTTCAACTCAAGTTGCAAGGTTTTCCATGTTTATTATGATTGTGTTCAATAAATTAATTGTATTTTTTTTCTTTATTTGTTTGAGCTAATAAACTTGGTTTTGTATGTGGATTGTAAATGTAGTTGGATACATATATGATAGATATAGAAGATCAAGGCGTGCATTTGATTAGTCCATCTTTTATCATGGTCAACTTCACTATGCATTGTCTAGTCATATTCTTTGGTTCGTTTAGTTACTAAATACATTTTCAAAATCTTTTTCTCAACCTATATAAACTTCTTATATTCTCTATTAAATTTTCTTCTGCCTTCCAAATGCAAGGATTGGAGTGAAAAAGACACTTATTTTTTATATATAGTTGCATAATTTGTATATTTAGATGCCAAATTTTGTATTTAAAAACAACAATCAAATGTAATGTGCATAGTGAGATGTCAAATTTTTTATATAAAAACAACAATCGAATGTAATGTGCATAATTAGATGCCAAATTTTATATATAAAAATAACAATCGAATGTAATGTGCATATTTAGATGCAAAATTTTGTATATAAAAAATTTGATGCAAAATTTGAAATATAATAGAGCCCATGGGGTTGATTTGCAAATATTAAGAGCTCGCATTTATATCATATTAATGCCATGTAAAGTGCAAAAAATGTGTTTCCTTACTATGAATGTTGTATCCTTATATAATTTGTATTGTCTTAATTCCATGTACATTTGTATCATCAAATGATGTAATAGTTTGAGTCATTGAGTCAAAATTAGTCAAATCTATCCAAAGTAAAATGATGATTCCCTAGGGTGAACGAATAGTGTTCAAGGATTGCATCCTAGCACCAAATGGACTATTTCATTAGCTCTGGGTAGGTGGTAAACATTAGGGACAATCCTATTTTGACCATTGAGTCATTAGAACGTTCTAGACCATGCCATACTAAAGTGTCCAAAAGGTGCCCTAAGCATGATTTGACAATGATCTTTTGAGGCTCGTATCTCAGACCTCGTGATCAGTATTGGTGATCCATGAGATGCTACAAGACCACATTTTTGAGGCCCACAATAACCTATCTCCATTCTAGGAGATTCAAATTTGTTTGAATTTGGCACTCCAGTCTCGCTTGACGCTAAAACTTGCAGTGAGGGTCAATTTAAAGTTGTGCCACTAGGTTTCTTCCAAACCATTCATCCTAACATCAAATGGACTACTCCATTAGCTTCAGTTGGGAGGGTAATGCTAGCAACAACTCTATTTCAACCGCTGAGTCCATAGAACATTCCAGACCATGTCAGACCAAAGTGTCACCAAGGTGCACTAAACATGATTGGGTAGTGAACTTTTGAGTCTCGTATCTTAGATCCCATGAGAGGTATTAGTGATCCATGAGATGCTACAAGACCACATTTTTGAGGCCTACAATAGCCTCTCTCTATTGTGGGATATTCAAATTTGTTTGAATTTGGCACGCTAGTCTCTCTTGATGCCAAAACTTGCAGTGAGGGTTAGTTGAAAGTTGCACCATTGGATTTCTTCCAAACTATTCATTGTAACACCAAATGGACTGTGCCATTAACTCTGGTTGGGTGGTTAAACACTAGGGACAACCTTTTTTTAACTACTAAGTCACTAGAATGCTCCAGACCAAGCTGAACCAAAGTGTCCCCAAAGTGCACTAAGCACAATTGGACAGTAAACTTTCAAGGCTCATATCTCAGACCCTGTAAGAGGTATCAAAAATCTATGAGATGCTACAAGACCATATTTTTGAGGCCTACAATAAATTCTCTCCATTCTGGGAGATTCAAAATTGTTTGATTTGGCACTCTAGTCTCCTTTGATGCCAAAACTTGCTATGAGGGTCAGTTGATAGTTGCACCACTGGGTTTCTTTTATACTATTCATCCCGACACTAAATGGACTATGCCATTAGCTCTAGTTGGGCAGGTAAACATTAGCCAAAACCTTGTTTTGGCCACTGAGTCACTAGAATGTTCTGGACCATGCTAGACCAAAGTGTCCCCAAGGTGCACTAAGCATGATTGGGCAGCAAACTTTCATGGCTTGTATTTCAGACCTTGTGAGAGATATCAGCGATCCATGAGATACTACATGATTTTATTTCTAATGTCTACAATAACCTCTCTCCATTCTAGGAAATTTGAATTTGTTTGAATTTGGCACTCTAGTCTCACTTGATGCCAAAACTTGCAGTGAGGGTCAGTTGAAAGTTACACCACTAGATTTCTTCCAAACTGTTTGTCCCAGCACCAAATGGACAATGCCATTAGCTCCAATTGGGTGGATAAATGCTAGGGACAAACCCATTTTGATTGCTAAGTCACTAGAACATTCCAGACCATACGGGACCAAAATATTTGCAATGTGCACTAAGCATGATTAGGTAGTGAAATTTCAAGGCTTGTATCTTAGACCCTATGAGAAGTATCAACTATCCATGAGATGGTATATGACTACATTTATAAGGTCTATAATAATCTATCTCTGTTATGGGAGACTTGAATTTGTTTGAATTTGGCACTCCAATCTAGCTTGATGCTAAAACTTATAGTGAGGGTTAGTTGAAAGTTTCACCACTGGGTTTATTCCAAACCGTTCATCCCAACACTAAATGGACTATGCCATTAGCTCCAATTAGGCTATTAAATTCTAGTGATAACCCCATTTCAACCACTGAGTGACTAGAACATTCCAGACCATGCCCAACCAAAGTGTCCCCAAGGTGCACTAAGCATGATTGGGAAGAGAACTTTCAAGGCTCGTATCTCAAATGTTGTAAGAGGTATTAGTGATCCATGAGATGTTACATGAAAAAAATTTTGAGGCCTATAATAACCTTTCTCTATTTTGGGAGACTCAAATTTGTTTGAATTTTCCACTCCAGTCTCGCTTGATGCAAAAACTTGTAGTGAGGGTTAGTTGAAAGTTGCACCACTAGATTTATTCCAAACCGTTCATCATGACACTGAATGGACTATGTGATTAGCTCTGGTTCGGTGAGTAAATGCTAGGGATAACCATGTTTCAAGTAGTGAGTCACTAGAACATTCCGGACCATGCCGAACAAAAATGTCCCCAAGGTGCATTAAACACAATTAGGTAGTGAACTTTTGAGGATTGTATCTCGAACCGCGTGAGAGGTATCGATGATCTATGGGATGGTAGAAGACCTTGTTTATGAATCCTACAAATAACCTCTCTCCATTTTGAGAGATTCAAATTTGTTTGAATTTGGCACTCTAGTCTCGCTTGATGTCAAAACTTGTAGTGAGGGTCAGTTGAAAGTTACACCACTAGATTTCTTCTGAACCGTTTGTCCTGAAACCCAATAGACTACACCATTATCTTTGGTTGGGTAAGTAAACTCTAGTGACAACCCCATTTCAACTAGTGAGTCACTAGAATGTTGCAGACCATGCCGGACCAAAGTGTCCCCAAGGTGCACTAAGCATGATTGGGCAGTGAACTTTTGTGGCTCATATCTCAGACCATGTGAGAGCTATAAGTGATTTGTGAGATGTTACATGACCACATTTCTAAGGCCTACAATAACCTCTCCACATTTTTGGAGATTCAATTTTTTTGAATTTGGCACTCCAATCTCGCTTGATGCCAAAACTTGTAGTGAGGATTAGTTGAAAGTTGCACCACTGGGTTTTTTCCAAACCATTCATCCTGGCACCAAATGAACTATGCCATTAGCTCTGGTTGGGAAGGTAAATGCTACCAACAATGCCATTTCAACCAATGAGTCACTATAACATTCTGGACCATGTCGAACCAAAGTGTCCCCAAGGTGCACTAAGCATGGTTAGGTTGCAAACTTTCAAGGCTCATATCTTGGACCCTGTGAGAGGTATCTGTGATCCGTGAGATGCTACGTGACTATATTTCTGAGGCCTACAATAACTGTAGATATCTATAGTTTTGTTGACTATTAGTGACCCACACTTAGTCATTTATCCAGGCATTGATGGTCGGTCATCACTGCGACCGAGTCATTATGTAAGGGCTGAATTATGTAATGTATAGTTATTGAACAATAGTACTGCCAAGTAAACTTATGCTCACTATGTATTTTTGTATTATGTTGAGTCTAAGTTTTTTTGAGTCATATATGTAATGATTACCGAGTGACATAGATATCAACATATCCTGAGTATAGTGAATGTCGAGTATTAGGAACTGCATTTGCCGAGTTAGCTAGGAATGACATGTGAATTTGTTATGGCACATTGATTGAGGTAAATCATTTGGGGTGACATTCATGATTTGTATTTTGTTTGTTGAGGTAATTATGGAGGTGATTACACATCTATGTTGCAATCATTAATCCCTATGTAATACTTAGAGCGAATCAGAATTTAGTAAGGCTTAAGCGGCAAAAGGAATTAATCTAAACCATAGATCTTGAATCATGAAGATGTTTTGTCAATTATATAAGGTTAAGATTTAAACCCTAAAATTAGTAAGAGTGAAAAGATGGCATGAAGGAGAGAATGCTAAGGGTATGAAGGAATGAGTAGATAGGCACATTTAGAGTAGTGAAGCATTTAGACGGAGCTCAGTGACTGAGCTAAGTAGTGAAAGAATAGAATAGAGATAAATCTGATAGAAGAGATCAATATAATATAGTAAAGAGAAGATCTATAATCTACATATAGTGCAAATTGAAAGATCGGGTACTGAGACATTTTAACCAGTGTATCAGGGTAAATCTCTTAACCGAGTAGTCCTAAAATTTTTTTTGTAATCTCTTAACTGAGTGCTTACTTTGTTGTAAGTTTCAAATCCTTTAGCAAGGTAGACTGTATAAGTCTTTTAGCTCTTAATAGGGTAGACCCCTAACAAGGTAGATAATGTTTTGATCAAATTTTGTAAGCCCTAATAGGCACATTTATTACTACAGTAGTGAAGATTTGTGGGTGTCATCCCCATTCTAGTTTTACCTTTCAAGGGTTTCTGGGTAACTAAAATCATTGTGTTATGAGTACTTTCATGGATGTTGATTAATATGTTAGTTATTTTGTTTGATCAAATACTATTGATGCTATGAAATTGTTTTACACATATCAAAATGGTTTAGTAGGTGATATCGGATTCACCCCCCCTCTTAGTATCACATTTCCCAACTATATTTCCAACAATAACCTCTCTCCATTCTAGGAGATTCAAATTTGTTTGAATTTGGCACTCCAGTCTTGCTTGATGCCAAAACTTGTTGTGAGGGTCAGTTGAAAGTTGCACCACTGGGTTTCTTCCAAACCATTTGTCTTGGCACCAAATGGACTATGCCATTGCATATGTTGGTGAGGTTTCTGCTGTGTCAAGAGGCAAAGTAAGTGGTGCAGGACCACCAAGGTCAAAGGCAAGGGCCATGGAGTGCCCCATGGTCACTGATGGATCCTTTGGAGGAGTGGAAGAAAAATGGCCTTCAAAGGTCATTATATCATGTAATAATAATATTCATGGTCATGTAATATTTTTTTGATCATATATTGATCTCATTGTAACCACATATTGAATGTAAACCTTAATGGCAATGATAAGCCTAAAAGGTACGTAGGGGTTACTAAGAATGGATTATGGATTGATCCTAGGTTAAGAATTGATGTAGATTACCTATAAGGTCTAAAATGATGTAATAAGGCTATTAAAGCTTCTAAATGGTGTTGAGAGTACTAAAAGTGCAATATTTTGTAGATTTCCTATATTGGCAATATAATCCAAATAAGGCTTCATTAGAGTTAGTTGGGGTTTGTAGGGGTAATAGGTTTCTAAAGATTGAAATTAAACCTTTTAGAAGTCTTTAGATGGGCTTTGGATGATGTGTTGTCGAGTTAACAACTTTTGTTGTCAACTTGACAACAAATTTCTTGTTTATGTTAGTGACAGTCAGTTAGGGGATAGTTAGAAAGTTAGTTAGTAGGTTCTATTCAATTTTTGGAGGATTAGAATCTATGTTTAAAGAGCTCTATGGGGGTAGATAAGAGAGATAAGTGTTGATGTGTAATGGTTGAAGTTTGTAATCAAATCAATCAATGAAAGTAAAGCTCTCTACATTTTTATAGTTCTTTGTCCTGTGGAACCATCCAGGAAATAATGAATTGATTAGAATAAATCTAATGTGATCTTGGCATGGTTTTGATATAGGAATGATGTCTTGTGTTTGTTTACAAGTTTATGTAACTTTTTCATTGTTTGGAATATCGTTAAGATATTGGAATTGACTGATGTTGAGGACATGACTGGCATTGTAGGCACAATCATCATCTATGTTTGTAGCCAGCCTTATGTAGTGACCCTCCCACCCCTGTGGCAACTATAACTTGGTGGGAGAGGTCTAGAAATGTACATTTCCTTGTATATTATTTGTTGAATGTAGGGAAAGTGGAAGAAGGGGAGAAGAGGTAGAGACAGGCTTGGTAAACATACAATGAAAGGGTGCATTTCAAGGCACCAGTATTGGTTGTGTTATAATCGATGAAGGGAGAGGGCATATGATGATTGAAGAT
This sequence comes from Chamaecyparis obtusa, assembly GCA_027943335.1. Classification (NCBI taxonomy): domain Eukaryota; kingdom Viridiplantae; phylum Streptophyta; class Pinopsida; order Cupressales; family Cupressaceae; genus Chamaecyparis; species Chamaecyparis obtusa. The sequence goes on along the minus strand of BSBK01014783.1, from coordinate 22,158 downwards.
GTCTATAAGGATGTATTAGAAGATCTTAGGACCTTTATAGGGCTTGAGAGTTGCATGTAAGGGTAGTTTCCCTAAAACCCTAGGCTATTGACCCTAGAAACAAGGGTTTATTGATTTGGGAGCTTGATGAATGGTGAGACTTTAAGAGTTTGAAAATTTTGTGTTTTGGAAGGTCTAGGAAGATTTTTTCAATTCTTTGAGTCCTAGAGATAAGTGGGGATAGGAGTTGCTTCTTTGAGCAAGGGCTAATTAGGCCTAGATGGAGAGGTAGAGGGTGGAGAAAGTTTTCACCAATCAAATGATAAAGGACTGAGATTAAGATAAGTTTAGTAACTCTAGAAAGGGTATTAGAAAATGTAAATACCTTTTCAGGTTGTTTGGAGAGTTCAAGAGTAATTTTCTGATTTTAGTGTTTGTAGGGCTAGTAGATAGGCCTAGAAAGGCTATATAAGAGAAATGGTTGAAGTTGAGGTGATTGGAGTGAATGGAAAGTTGGAACATGGTAAATAGACCATGATAAGATGATCTATGGTGTTGGGATCAAGGTGAGAGGTCTAGTTTGACTTTTGGTATGGTGGAGGCACTAGGTGCACTAGGTAGCACTCTATTTGACCCTTGAGTTGAGACTAACTCCTTGAGTAGATTCCAAGATACTTGTAGAATCCTCACGTTGAGTTGAGTTCCATGAGGGGATAGTAGAGGGCTCTACATCAAATTTTCTTGGTTGAGAGCATCAGATACACATGAATACAATGTAGCACATAAATTTTTAATTCAGTTAAATGATGAATTACATGTTTGAACACACGTAGCACATAAATTTTCTTAAGTCATGAAGCATACATGTAGCACATAGATTATAAAGCATACCACATGAATTCACTTAATTCATGCATGTAGCCCATACACATGAATTTAGATTATGAAGAATGTACTTGGATATACATGAATATAATTAAGGCATAAATCATACACAAGAATATTTACATACTAACAATGAATAAATGAACACACATTTAACAAATTGGATCAAATATCAAGTTTCATATATATCAAAATGAATAATAATTCTATACATATTTAAATGTCAACATATCTAGATTCAATGTGGCATACGCCATCTCAAAATGTGTCATATTGTGTGTGCTTGAATGTGACCTCTAAATCAACCACATACGCAACATAGTCCTTACTCCTACGATTGAATTACGAAGAGAATATGAATTATTCAATCCGAAATTCATGAGGAAGTGACCTGTTGCCTCCTATGCAGGTGGGGTGTTTAATCACTCTCAGATTGGAGAACCAATAACCATCAGACCGCTACTACAATGGAGGATTTTCCAAGAAAGCCATAAAGATGATATGCAAAGCTAGAATCAAACTAAGATGAATGCAATTAATCTAAGAATACTTTCAGAGAAATATGCAATTAATCTAAAGTACTGGAAAGGAAATATGAAATGCAGATTTTTAGTTGATTTTGGAATAAAAATGATCTTAATCTAAGAACAATTAAGCAAATTTAATCTAAATGAGAAATGCAATTACACTAAAATGAGAAATTAAACCAGTTGCAAATGAAAGCTTGAAATTCAATCAAAAATTCACTATAGTGCCTTTACTCTCAAAATTGCCTTTTTTTGAATGAGAAGAAGAGGCTCATTAAATAGAAAAGCTCGGGAGAGGAATGAAGAGTTTCTTGATTCGAAACTCCTGACCCTTCATTCCCATATTGAGACAAAAATGCAAGAATTACTTAATAAAAAGAATGGAAAATGCCACACAGGTGACCTTTCGAATATCTTGAATTATCAATTCAAAAAAGTGTGTCCATTCAAATATCAAGTAATTATTAATTCCTTTTTATGGGTAATTAGCTAAAGAGGGTAGATTTTAATTTAATTAGAAAGCACTTAGGACTTTATAATTAAATTAATTTATCATAGGGGTAATTTAGCCAATTAAGTCTAAGACTTTAGGAATTAATTTAGCATTTGATTATTGCAATTTATGGTCTTTGCAATTGACATCAAGTCAAATTAGGTCAAGTAGGAGAGAGAAAATTGCCTAGGGAACTAGGACTTTGGTGATGTAAAATAGAGATAATGCACCAAAATTGATGAAATTAAATAGGTGCCAATTTTGGGGTATTACATTTTACCCCTCTTTGAATTGATGTGCAAACAGCGCGTTGATTCAAAGAATAGTCTAAAGTGCCAGATGATGAGAATTTTCGAAGTCTAAGTTAGATTGCGAAGACAACGGTCTTAGAAGAGAACCAGAATCGGGGTTAGATTGCCCCAATACCAATTGATGAAGTTGCAGATTTAGGACTATCTCCGAATCAGGGTTAGATTGCCCCAATATGAAGCTTAGTCCTCTGAGACCCAGGTTAGATTGCCCAGATAACGGTCTAAAAGAGATTTCGAGAGTCATCTCTAGAATGAAGCTTGACTCCCAGGAATTAGGGTTAGATTTCCCCAATACCTAAAAAGATTTCAAGAACCATCTCCAAAATGAAGCTTGGCCCTTGAGGATCCGAGTTAGATTTCTCAGATACCTAAAAGATAGATGATAAGATAACAAGATGCGAGGCACCAAGATGCCCCTAGCGATGAGAACTGATGATTCAAATCAGACTGATTCAAGAATAGATTTGACAAGATTCAAATGATGTAATCATCTTGCCCCCTCGGGAGTGAAATCGAAAGATGACATGTCAGAAGGATGATAAACAACAAGAGATTGCAGAGAAAAAGCAATTAGACTAGATTCACGAAGCTATAGAAGTGAATCGGAGCAAAGTAGAGGTCTTGTTGACCAAGTTTGACCATAGTTGACCATGGTTGACCAAATTTTGACTAGGGTTAACTTGATGAAAAGAAGCAAAGATTTGAGAACATGATGCAAAGATGAGGAGCTGACAGGAAGATGACACCAGAAGGCTGACTGCACAAGCATCCGATCCAGAAGGAGTCCAATATGTAAAACATGATTTTGAGCCACTTAGAGATGTCAGATTTCAATTTTGATCTCGAAAATGGATTCAGAACTGTCGATTTAGCAAAGGGTGCAATTTTCATGCAAAACGGAGCACTTTCAAAAATTAGGTCAAAAGCTATATAAGGCCTGGAGGAGTCATTTTCAAATCATTATTCATCGTTGTCTTTTAGTGATTCTGAGCTCTAAGATAGAGAAATGGAGGGTCTGCCACTACATACACACCGATTTGAGCATTCTCGATGACATGCCTGGCCACCGGAGTATGACGCACCTGTAAGTAGTCAATAAACTTCCTTCCATCTCAATTCATATAGTGTGATATGTTAGATTTAAGAGAATCTAGCGTAATTAGGAAAAAAGTGTGAAATCTCACGTGAGAAAGTAGTTCTCTCACGCGAACCTAGATTTCATTTCGTGCAAGATTTTGGTTTCCTCATGCGAACTAACAAGCTTGAATGCTAGAACTTCACGCGAGCTGGAGGGTCATCCTGCACGAACATTCTATTTTCTCGTGTGAAGTGGTAGTTTTCTTGCGCGAAAGAACACTTTTCTCACATGAAAGACTATTGTAATGTCCCAAAATTTTATCAGATTTGCATGAAATCAGCCAAATAAAGTCTTGTAGAGTCTTGTCATAGGATAGATGCTCTGTTGTAGTTGTTGTTGTAGTAGTGAAAACCAATATGATTGAGGTACTGACCCAGTGTCGTCGTTTGCTTTGCAGGTTGACTTTCCAGATGTCGCATTCTGGGCACACCACCCTGTTATTACTTCATTAGTTTAGAGACTGACAGATGCCGAGAGTGCTCACATTGATGCTCTAGGCTTGGGATATTTGCGTGAGTTACCTGACATTCGGGTGAATCACGGCCTTCTTACTGCACTGGTAGAGCGTTTCCATTCGGAGATGAACACATTTCATTTTTTGATGTGGCAGATGACAATGACCACCGAGGACATATATAGGATCCTGCAGATACCCATTCATGGTACTTGTGTTGAGTACAATACACAGTTGCGGTAGGGTACAGTGGCCTTGAGGACTATCTTCAGGGATGATCTTGTGATGGGTTGGGCCATCCCTTGGGAGGATCTGGTGCACAGATATGGTGGAGCTCATCCATTCCAGGTCATGTTGGCTATATTTCTGAGTTGTTACCTCATACCTGATCAAGGTCAGCATGGACTAGAGTGCAGTTGGGGTACCATGCTGCAGAGGATACTAGATAGACCAGCTGTGAGATTTGGATGGGGGGAGTGTATGCTGGCACACATGTATCACGAGATGCATGAGATTGTGTACAAAGGTGTGAGAACGATGGTGGCAGGAGTCTTCATCTTACAGGTCTGGGCCTGGGAGCACCTCCCCATTTGTAGACCCCTTTTCCATGATACACGACAGGTGTTGGAGCCTTATATTTACAGATATTCAGGTTTGATGACCCAGCCCCTACTGGGTAAGATAGAGCAGTGGAGAGCATAGTTGGATGACATGGTCATTGTAGTCTGGAGACCGTGGATAGCTACTAAGCCTTGGGATGATGCTCGGAGAGAGCTTGCTACCATGTTCGTGTCATGTCCACTGATTGGATGGACTATTTAGATGATTGAGAGATTCTTGGTTACATGTGTCCTAAGCCAGTTTGGCAGACAGTAGGATATTTCATAGGAGTACTACCCCTACGCTTGCTTCTCTGACGAGGAGAAGAAGGGGTGGCGTGCATGATTGGATCCGGGGTGATGCACGATAGAGTCACGCATCCCACTAGCATGATGGGACTACATGGTGGATGTCACCAATGCAGGGGTGACACCTACATATAGGGACTAGTTGATTGCATAGCCTCATTTGAGGTTCATAGATCCAGTTGGCGTAGGAGCGCAGCAGTAGCCAGCACAGCAGCAGAAGGCATAGGATCAGCAGGCACAGATAGAGCAGCCTATATAGCAACAGGCTGCACAATAGTAGGCACCATAGCAGAGACCTGGGCAGAGAGTTTTGAGGCCCCGATCAGGATAGGTGAGCATCCTTGCTAGGACCATGGGCTCAGATCCTGGATCAGGGAGTAGCGGTACATAGTAAAGGTCCATGAGACCATGTACAGCTGACACATCCCAGCAGGTACCACAAGGGGAGGATACTGACATGCCAGACATGGTAGCTAGAGTAGGTGTAGGATAGGTATAGGAGGCTCTCAGGAAGAGCTGGGAGAGAGTATGGTAGGTGCAGCGTGAGCGTGATGATTTTCACTTGCATCTTATCCGAGAGGAGACTCGAGTAGTAGATAGGGATGTAGAAATTAGATAGCTACGAGTGGAGTTAGCGCACTCAAGATTAGAGATGAGATATGAGGCCACCCAGGTGGCTTATTACTATGCAGCATACTGTGGGTCTGTTCTAGATATATCAGAGTAGGTGCCGCCATTTTTTGAGTATGCTGGGGCTCCACAGGCTCCTCCTCTAGTACCTCCACAGGCTCCTCCACAGGCCCCTCCATAGGCTCCTCCATAGGTCCCTCCAGAGGCCCCTCCACAGAGACCAATGCCACCACTATAGACATTAGGACAACAGGCTCCTCCACCTCCACCCCCTCCCAGTGGGAGTGGATCTTGTTTGTATCATAGCTCATTTTTTTTTCTTTTTGGTACTGTGCTCGAGTAGCACCTCTTTGTATATGACATTTGGATTGAGATATATATATATATATATATATATATATATATATATATATATATATATATATATATATATATATATATATATATATATATATATATATATATATATATATATATATATATATATATATATATATATATATGAGATCGATGATTCTTTTGATATCATTGTACTTGTTGTAAATTGCTTGAATGTATGATGTTTATGAGATGTGCTCTTATATGCTTTAGATGTATGAATAGAAATGTATGCAATGTAGTGATAGATAAATGATTTATGCTTATAGCGGATGCACATGTTGATGCAGATGCAATGAGTTTATGGATGTAAATGGAAATAAAATGCAATGGATATGGTACTAATCATCTCATGCAGGATTGTAGCAATATTTAACAGGTACTAATCAAAGGATAGATATGTTCGAGGATCGACAATGAAGACCGAATACTTTTGCAACCAAGAAGAACCTGAGGCAATAGATGAGAGCCTTTGATGAAGATAATTAAGAGAGTAAATAAGACATCATCTTAAGTTCAAAGCTGAGAATGCAAATGCAAGCCTAAGCTAAAGATGGAAACTTAAAATGAAAATGAAAACCCTAGGACTTGGTTGTTGGACTCACCGTATTTATCATCATAGAGCCTTTCAAGTTCGGACAATCACAAGATGTCATACAATCTTCACTAATATTGCTATCATGAGAATATGAATATGACATGAATCTTAAATTTGTCAGAATGAGGTGTAAGCATTAAGGCACAAGAAGCCAGAATGACCTGAACACCTATTCCTTTTAATCTAGCAAGTTAACATAAGCATTAGAGCATAAATGCTAGAATGACCTGAATGTCTCTTGCGAACAAACACACCAAGCACACAGGAGTTCCTTCTTTTGCCAAAGATTGCTCACAGTGACCCTTACATTCACTTAACAGGATGAGCGTTTACAATTTCATCAGTAGCAGAAAGAAGTCACTCAAAAGACAAGGAGAAGAACCAACCTCACCAAAGCATCCATATAAAAGGAGTCAAGGTACGCATGGCCATCCAATACGAGATAGAGGCTCTTACAGACGGACACCCCTCTTAAATGAATTCTTTGGATCATTGGAACTAAACCAACAAATAGAAAGCAAAAAAGCAAAGCAAACAAACAAGCACTCAAAGGAAACAAAGCTCAACATGTCTCAAAGGAACACACATTTAGTTTAAGTTTCAGTTCAAGTTCATGTTCAAGCAGATTGAAGTCGATTCGGAAAGATAATGTTCAAAGTCTCAATGAGATAATGACAGTAGGCATACATAATGAGAATCACTAGTGATTGATAGAAGGGAGAAATCCTGAAGAAGAGAGATCGAACGAAAGCTAGGTATCCGTAGGCAGGCATAGTGGGAACCATTGGCGACCAATTCTCAAAAGAGTTTCCGAAAGTGATAGGACAATGCCCCCTAGACCAGGCAGGTGCCCCCAAGTGTGAACCAATTCCAATCTATGAAGAGTTGAGGAAAACTCAAAGACAAGCGCATGAGCTAACAAACCAAAGTAGGAAACAAACTAAAGCAGGAAAGCAGGAAAATAAACTAAAGCAGGAAAGGAAGGAAACTAAAATAGGAAACTAAGAGCCAAGTGACGCTGAGATGAGATGTTACTTCAGGAAAACAAGAGGTTCCTGTTTACCAGGTTTTCACCATCTTGGCAGAGATTCTATTTTTGCTACCATGACACCTTTTTACCAGGTTTTCATCAATGGCACATTTTTCTCTTTTTCAATTTTTTTGTGCTTTTCTCTTTTTTTGCTTTTTTTGTATTTTTTGAATATCTCATTTTTTTTGTATTTTTGTATTTTTTTGTATTTTTCACATTTTCTATTTTTTTTTGTATTATCAAGGCACCTTTTTACCAGGTTTTCACCAGGATAATAGATACATCAAAGCGCCTGTTTGCCAGGTTTTCACTAAGATGATCATTTTTTTCAGGACATTTTGCAATTTTTAGGATTTTTGAGCATATATCAATTTTTAAGATTTTTTCAGGATCAATAAATATGTACATGAGCATACTGAGAATGTCAGTTGTAGAACTTTTTCAAATGAAGAGCGTTGATAGGCTCTTTGAGTTGCTCTCCTTCAGTGGTGGAGAGGTGGTAAGCACCAGATCCAAATGTTGCAGTAATAATGTATGGACCAAGCCAGTTTGGTTCAAATTTTCCTTTCTAGGCTCTCTACTGCTGATTCTTGGGGTTCTCCCTCAAGACGAGGTCACCCACTTGGAATTCCCTTTGTCTGACTTTCTTGTTATATGTTTTTGAAATTCTCTTTTGATATGCTTGAAGATGATCAAATGCCACCCTCTGACGTTCATCTAATAGTTCAAGCTCTTGCAACCTAGATATTCTGGTATCTTCATCAGTGATGAGGCCCTTCAGAGAGATTCACAATGTCAGAATCTCGACCTCAATTGGCAATACTGCTTCTACCCCATAGACTATGGCAAAAGGAGTGGCTCCCGTTGGTGTTCAGATACTTGTTCTATAAGCCCACAATGCTGGATTAATCTGGAGATGCCAATCTCTACCAGATTTATGAACTATTCTATGCAAAATTTTCAAGATTGTCTTATTAGAAGCTTCTACTTGTCCATTACCCTGAGGATAATAAATAGATGACCAATGCTGAATGATCCTGAATTTAGTGCATAAGTCTGTCAAATCCTTGTTCTTAAATTGTCCTCCATTGTTAGTGATAATAGATGAAGGTACGCCATATCTGCAAATAATATAGTTCAAAATGAACTTAGCAATAGTCCTTCCATCAGCTACAGTCAGAGGGACTACCTCGACCCATTTGGTAAAGTAATCTATAGAAGTGATTATGAATTTATGTCCTCTTGAAGAAGAAGGGTGTATCTGACCAGCCAAGTCAAAAGCCCATTGTTGAAATGGCCAAAAACTAATGAGAGGACTGAGCTCCTTAGTAGGAGCGTGGATCAGATTCCCATGATATTGACACTACTTGCAAGTCTTGACATATTGGACAGCTTCTTTTTCCATATTCGGCCAGTAGTATCCAGCTCTAATAAGTTTACGAGCTAACGTCAGACCACTCGAATGAGAGCCACAAATACCTTCGTGTACCTCAGCTAACGCACATTTGGACTCATCAAGTTCTAGACACCTAAGTAGAGTATCATCTAGGCCCCATCTATACAAGTCATTTTCTATAAGAACATACCGTGAAGTAGTACGAATGAGGTGACGTTTCTCATTCCGGGTATAGGTATCGGGGATAATTTGGTCCCGAAGATAAGAGTAGATATGGTGGTAGTGGGATGAGTCATGTCCAATGACTAAACAGATCATCTTGGATTCAGGATTGTCATAGATAGGGTAGCATAATGTTTCCACCAGGAATTCATGCCTGAAGTCATTTTTTGGCATTTGTAATATTGAGGCCAAAGTAGCCATAGCATCAGCCACCTTATTATCTATTCTTGGAATCTTCTAGAAGGAAATATGTGCAAAGTATAACTTAAGATCATCCACCATTCTTTTGTAGGGTATTAGCTTGTCATCCTTTGTTTGATATACATTATTAACTTGATTAATGATCAACTGAGAATCACCAAAGACTTTGAGCTCATCTATACGCCATTCAAGGGCTAATTTCATACCATTGATAAGAGCCTCATATTCAGCTATGTTGTTGGTGCAAGGAAACATCATTTTGTAGGCCTTAGGAAAAGAATAGCATTGAGGTGTTATAAACAGAATACCTGCACCTGATCCTTGTTGAGTGAATGAGCCATCAAAAAACATACTCCAAGACTGATGTGTGAGATGCAGAATGGAGTCATCTAGAAATTCAATGTTCAAAGGTTGGTGATCATGTAGAGGAGTCTCTGCCAACTGATTAGCAATTGCTTGTCCCTTAATAGCTTTCCTTTCCACATATTCAATTTCAAACTCACTGAGGATCATGACCCATTTAGCCAACCTACCCATGAGAGTAGCCTTGCTTAATAAGTATTTTAGTGGGTCAATTTTTGCAATAAGCTTTGTAGTGTGAGCCAACATATAATGTCGTAGTTTCTGTGAGGCAAACACTATAGCTAGACAAGCTTTTTCAATAGCAAGGTAGTTCATTTCATAGGACACCAATGTTCTGCTGATGTAATAAATAGCTCTTTCTTTATTGTTCTGATCTTCTTGAGCTAAGAGAGCACCCAAAGATGTACTTGTGGCTAAAATATACAGTATAAGCGGCTTCCCATGGATAGGAGGCATCAAAATGGGTGGATTGGCAAGATATTGTTTTATTTGATTGAGTCCCTTGTCACATTCCTTGTTCCATTCATAGGTGACACCTTTATGCAGAGTTTTAGTGAATGGTTGTGACTTATCAGCTAGCTGTGAGATGAACCGCCGAATGGATTGCAACCTTCCTTATAGACCTCTCATCTGACTTATGTTCTTAAGAGGAGGCATGTCCATAATAGCTTGAACTTTTTCTGGATCAACTTCTATGGCTTTGGCTAAGATAATGTAACCCAAGAGTTTTCCAGAAGTGACTCCAAATGCACATTTCTTGGGATTAAGTCTAAGGCTAAACTGCTCCATACAGTCAAGGATGGGACCCAAATCTTCAAGGTGAGTTCTTCGCTGCATACTCTTGGCTAAAGTATCATCCACATAGTCCTCCATAGTTTTGTGCATCATATCATGGAAGATAGTAGTAACAACTCTCTGATATGTTGCTCCAGTGTTCTTAAGCCCAAAAGGCATAACATTCCAGCAGAAAGTGCCCCAAGCACATGTGAAGGCAGTTTTTTCTTGGTCTTCTGGTGCAATTTTAATTTGATTATAGCCAGAGAAGCCATCCATCAAGGAGTACATCTCATATCCTGCTGTCATGTCTACTAGTATATCAATATTAGGCAGTGGGAAATCATCTTTTGGACATGCCTTATTGAGATCTCTAAAATCCGTACACGCATGAATGGATTTATCATGTTTAGTAACTGGAACAATGTTTGAAATCCATTCGGCATAATCAATTCTCTTATGAAACCAGATTTAAGGAGCTTTTCTAGTTCAGTTTTAACCAACAGTGCCACATGAGGGTGCATCTTTTGAAGCTTCTGCTTAACAGGTTTGACATCTGGTGCAATGGACAAATGATGCATGATTAGATTGGGATCCAATCTAGGCATATCAGAATAACCCCATGCAAAGTTTATTTTCTTGCGTTGGAAGAATCTAGTGAACTCTTCTTTTTCTTCAGTAGATAATGACTGTGCTAAATGTATAATCTATGGAGTAGCCTCAGTGCCCAAGTTCACTAGCTGTGTCAGTTCAATCAAAATTGATGATCTTTCTTGAAAATGGCTTGGTAGAGTATCAAGTATCTCATCCTTGGGTGCCTCAGAGAAGTTTTCACCCTCAGATACGTCTTTTATTTTTACTATTTTGGCTCTGATACTGCCACAATGTGGTTTTAACCATCAAAGCTCTTATTTTTTCTATTTTTTATTTTTTGACTAAGATACTTGATATCCCCTTCTATCATGTTGATGCTATATTCACTGGTGGAAGACATTACAGGTTCGAGAGCATGGAGGTAACAGGCTAGTTCATAATCATTTTGGAACGTAAGGACTTCATTGGATGTGAGAGGGGAGTTCCAGTTTATTAGATTAGGACAGTGGAGTGAAAGGGAAGTAGTGGCTAGTTCAACTGCATTCATGGTATAACCCTCAAAAGTGTTAACAAGCAAGTCAAGACCTAGAGCAGTCTCATCCAAAGGAGTGTTCGAATCCCTATGAGATCCTAGGTCAGAAGCAGAAGACAAGTTGACATCTACAACATCAAATTCTTGTGTTCTAGCGCCAGACCCTTCACCTACTTCGAGGAGTCTTTCATACTCATGAACAGTATCTATGTCTACATCATAAGTGGCATCGAATGTAGAGTCAAACTCATATTCATGAGAGTCTATACTTGATGTAGGAATTTCATTAGCAGCATCATTAGTCTCATTATTATTCCTTGTGTCATTGATGGCTTGCTGAAGTTGTTCTTGTTCATAGTATTTTTGAAAATATGGTGGCCTATATCACTCACCTATAAAATTGGGATCATCATTTAATGCTGCTTTCCATTCCTCATATGTAACTTGATGTACTAAAGAAGTTTTATCAGAATCAACCTCAGAGTACGTGTCAGTATCAGTCTCTACCATATGAAAAGGTATGATAGGCTCATCAAGTTCAGTAAGGAGTGCCACAATATCCAAAGGGATATAATATGGAAATGTATCTTCATCAGAGCTATTTTCTGGATTCATCTTTGGAGTGGTATCTTCAATTTCTTGTTCATGCTCAGGTTCAAGCTTGGAATCAAACGTAGGAGCCGACATAAATTTCTTGGTCCCCAAATGAAAGGGAGTCCTTTTAAAGCCTAAGCCAGTAGTGTCCTTTGGGTGATGACCTACAGCTTCCATAGGCTTCAATAATCCATTATCATTTACCCCTATAGGACCACTTCCCTTGTATCCAAAGCGCTTCATGATTTTGAAACCTTCACTATAAGGTTCTTGTTCTAACTCTGGAGGAGTAGTTGTTTCAGATATCTCCTTTCCTTTATAGATCCAAGCTTTGATAGCTCTTTCCTCATCTTCATCTTCTAAAGGTATGGAGGCTCGCACAAAAGCACCATCATAGATTGTTTGAGGAGGATTATCAGAAAGTCCATGAGTTTCCAAAGGTCTCCCATAAAAGCATGGAGAGGGAGGTAAAGCTGCTAGAGATAGCACAGGTTCCATTTGATATTCTCCCATGCCCGTATCTTTAATTTTCAAAGTTTGCTCCATTTCTCTAAGCTTAGTGTCATAGAACTTAGTGGAGTCCCTATTTGCTGGAACAAAACTATCTGTAGTTTGCATGAGAGTATTACAAGAGAGGTTGGTGTTTGCAGGTACAGTGGCTTCCACCCCGTGAAATGGGAACTCGATGCATTGATGATATGTGGATGAAACAGCCTACATCTCATGAATCCAAGGCCTACACAACAAAATGTTGTATGCTAAAGGAATGTCGAGCACTTGGAAAGTAACATCTCTCTCAACAGGACCTACGCGGATAGGTAGCACAACTAAACCCTGGGACTTGCGTTCTTCTTCATCATAAGCTTTTATGGTAATCTTCTTATGGGAGTCTATGCAGTCCTCATCATAACCTAGCTGAGTGAGCAATTTAGCAGAACAAATGTTAAGACCAGTGCCATTATCAATAAGCACACGATGGACACATTTGGGACCTATCATAACCTCTATGTGTAAGGGAGCATTATGTGGGTGGTTCAAAGAATGATCATCTTCCTCTGAGAAGGACAAATAATGTGGTGAAGTCAAATGACCCACCATAGATTGGAACCGGTTTAGATCAAGATCCTTGGGGACATTTGCTTTAGCAAGGGCTTTATCCAAAATTTGCCTATGAGCAGGTGAGATTTTTAGCAACTCAAAAATAGTAATCTAAGCATTGGTTCACTGGAGTTGATCTAAGATACTATAACTAGTAACGCTAGATGTGGGAGTCGATTTCGAAGCTTTGTTGGTAGGGCCAGTGGTAATATTATCCATCATTTGTTTTGGAGAAACCTTGTTTGTGCTTTGTCTTGAAGTATCCTTGTCTACAGTTTGTTTCAGAGGATCGAGACCTTTCGAAACAACTCTTCCACGTGATCGAGTGACAACAGTTGCACAATCTTGAGTTTGTTTAGATTCAGATGAACAAGATGTGGAATTTTGTAAGATGAAAGGAACTCTAGGCTTGGGAGCATCACCACTCCCCTTAAAAGTGATCACATCAAAATATTCAACTCCCATAGGTTCAATCATGTTAATAACATTATCGGTAGAAGGGTAAGTGTAATTCACCTTAGCATTGTTGTTCTTAGTTGTAGAAGACTCTCCTTTCTCATGAGGAGGAAAAGGATCCTTAAACACTTGATGATCAGAATTCTTATTATGACCATCCACAACAATATCACCGCTGTCAATCAAATCTTGAACTTTATGTCTCAACTGAAGACAAGTGGATGTCTTATGACCAATATTTTGATGATAGTCGCAATAATTATTGTCATTCCACCAATGAGGTCTTGGTTGTGGGTCATAAGTTCACTTTTCCAAAGGAGTGAGAATCTAATTTTGTATGAGAGTTTTAAAGACTGCATCAAGAGGCTCTCCCAAAGAAGTGAAATCACACTTAGGTCGAGGAGCCCACGATTTGTTTCTAGAAAATCTTGAACTTTGCTGATTATCTATTGTACTCTTTTCGACATCCTTAGCTGCTTGTATGCTAGAAGTAAGATTAAAGATAGGCTTTGAAGGCTTTGCGATGACATTATCGACCACTCCATCATTTACCACCTCTCTATTCTTGTTTACAGACTTCCCTTTATCCTTGTTCGTTGAGAATCTTTGTTTATTGTCTTTATTTAGAGTTAATTCTCCCTTTTTGACCATAAAGGCTTCTATCCTCATAGCTTGTTTGATCATGCTATCAAATGTCAAAGGACCTTGTAATTGTACTTGATATCCAAAGTCTGGAAGAAGGTTGTCTAAAAAGATATCAAGTTTTTTAGATTCAGACAATTTACGAGGATACTTTGTACAAATTTGTCTCCACCTTTGGAGAAAAGACAAGAAAGGTTCTCCCTATCATTGTTTCAAATTACACAAGTCATGAATATTGACAGGGTGTTGGATGTTGTGAGAATAATGCTGAAGAAAAAGATTGGCAATCTCGTCAAAAGTTTGAATACCAAGATGTAATCGGCAAAACCATTCCATAGCTGGCCCACCCAAGCTGCGGGGGAAGAGTCTCATAAGATATGTTTGATCATGCATGAATTCCATGGATAGCACACCAAACTCTCTTAGATGATCTTGAGGATCAGTTGTACCCATGTACTTGTCATATTTGGGTAACTCTACTCCTCTTGGAAAAGGAGGCATGTGAACATTCTTATCAAAAGGAAAAGGACATATATTCTCCAATGTAAATTGTTGTGTGGGCTTATCCTTTTCTTTTTTCAGTTGAGTAATTTGATCTTGCATACTTTGAATAATCTTTTGTAGCTTAGTGGTTTTAGTTTCTTCTTCTTTAGCTACAATAGTTTCCACTTGGAAATTCGGGGGTAGTTTGGCTCCTTGCTTAGCCAACTCAAGAAAATACTTTTCCTTATCTTCCAAAAGAATAATTTCCATCATTTTAATGAGATTCTTGTTAGCTTTCACAGCATTTATATCATTCTGAGTAATTACATCATCCTCGTTACCAAGAGTCTCATATATGCTTTGTGTGTGATCTTGTTGATCATCTTGATTTTGATCATAAGGAGGAGGGTGATAGTTATGTGCTACTTGTTGATCAGCTTGATTTTTGTTGCGAGATTGATCATCATTATGAGACTGATTATGATGAGTCTAATTTTGGTCATGAGAAGATTGACCATGGTATTGATTATAAGTTTGGCCGTATTGGCCTGATTGAAAGTCAAATGGGTTCTTGGTTCCCATCTTGTCAAGATGAATTTGTGCTGCAATTGAAGCTTCAGTAAAGTGATGAGAACGATGTCAAAAAGGTGCAGCCAATGTAACTTTTGGTGTGTGAATAGCTTCAGATGAATTGCTATCTTCAGTGGGATCAATAGTTTCAATAATAGGTTTCATCTGAGGAAATGATCTCCCAAAGCCACAAAACAATGAATTGTGTTGAAAATAGGAGTTGTCTTGTTCTTGGAGAGATGAACTAGATTGTGAAAATAAAGGATTAAAGCACTCTTGGAAAACCAGAGGAGATGTCTGAGACAAATTATCTTATGGAGTGCTTAATGATGAATTTGAAGAACTCTTACAAAGTTTGGACTTCTCAACAAATTGGAAATGACCTACATCTTGATTATGAGATTTACTTTGATCTTGATCAGCGTTCTGGATAGGATAAGTCTTACCCTTCGAGTCATGATAGTCATAGACGAAGATGTAATGAGCAAAGATTCAGGATAAAGCTAGACTCTATCTCTAAGATAATGAAAAAGAGATAAATGGCTAGAACAGCCAAGATGCAAGATGAACCTGGTATGAATTGTCAAAAAGAGATGGCTAGAACAGCTGAGATAAGACAATCGCAATGCGAGGTACAAAAGGCATAAAGAGATAAGATGAATAGATGAGAGACAACATGAGCCAAAGCAAAGGTCGATTGATTCCTAACTTAACACAACTAGTTTCTGATGGTAAACAATAGGGGAGCAAAAAAATAGACCCCAGACAAAAAGTAGACCAGATAAAAAGTTAAACAGTGAACTACAAATAGGTCTCTATTTTGGAAAACTGTGCTATAGGTTCATGTGAGAAAATGCCTGATTGCACAAGGAAATGAAAGCTCGCACGAGAGAACATAGAACTTCATGCGAGAAAATACAATCTCGTGCAAGAAAGTGCTCTGAATCTAAAAGATCGCGTGGGAAATAGGAAAAATCTGACAGTTTTGATGCAATTTTCAAAATTTGAGTTGAATTTTGAGGTACAGTCTGAACTGATGTCTAAAAAAAAATCCAATTTCCTGACAGATTGATAGAATTGTTTAATCAACACACTCATTTTAGGATTCCAAGCATTCATTTAAAGACACAATGGTTTAGATCAAGCACTTGTGAAGCGAGAAGTAGTCATTAACAGACCTATCAAGGACAAAGCAACTTGATAGCATCAGGGGAGTCTTTGTTTGATAATGTATGGACAATGTTTAAGACTCAATAACAAGCACATAGCCTAGTCCTACAAAAAAATGGTGAGAAACCAAAACCTTTGCCCCATTGCTTGAATGCATACGTGCACCTCACATAGCCATGTCACCCCCTAGAGGGCACCCATGTTTTCGATGTTTCCAAGGACTCAACAGTGTACGTTCAAAGGTTACCCTTGTAGCAGGGGCCAGTGTCGTAACCACCTCCAAACATCCACGTGTATGCCTATGATGGGAATCTGTGTATGATAAACATACGGAGAGATTCTTCCCCCTCCTTGCACAAAGATAATGACTCCTTTTGGAGATGAACCAGGTAGGCCACTAGCTAAGAAGGTTTTTTACTAGGCTTCCATTCACAATAACCTTCGGTGCCCCTGATACAGAGTTGAGGCCTCGCAGCCACACCAACACCTGAAAATCACACACCCCCGCAAGCAGGGCTTGGAGCGGTGCCACTCAGTGTAATAGACAGGGCCTTTCCATGATGATCATCAAAGTCATCAAAAGGAAGTTACCATGGTTTTGGAGTCTTTAGACTCAACAAAACTTTCTTTATTATAGTGAGGTGGAATCACTGGCAATAGGTGTGTACTCACTTGGGTCATTCCCGGAGGTTCAATACCGGCAGACCCTCTAAAGGTGACACTAGACTTGGTTTAGATTCGGGGGTCTGATTTTTTGATTCTCCCAAAGGGAGAAGAGCATACTTCTCCATCCCGTTTCCTCACCCAAACACATCAAGAAAGTTCATCACCGAGTTAGTTTCACCTCACCAAATCTATACGCTTTTGGGTTTCTAATTCTCTCTCAAGGAGAGAAGAGCATAATTCCCTGACGAATAGAAATGTTAAAGATTCGCTAACTTTCTCCGCTTCCCTAAGAATTCATCATATTAGTAAGATCATTAGAATTTTGGATTCATTCATGGTCATCACCTCCATGTAATGAAGAGCCAAAATTCCTACTCACTATCGAGATTCTCAAGAAATTTTAACAGAGCCCTATTTATACTATGTGAATAAAAGCAGGAAAAAAACACAACATTTTAGCAATCTTCAACTATTCATCCTGCAATCAAACCATTAGTATGTTTTCAAATTCTTTGACAAGCATCTTGCAGAAACTGTTAATGCTATAAAATATCAGAGAGATAAAAATCAACAGTAATAAAAAATTATCAGAAATTAAGAGCAGAAAGAACAAGAAAACTGGAAACTGGAAAAAACTCTAATAAAACTTCACATGAGAAAGTACAAATCTATGCAAGAAAGTGCAGTACCCAATGTGAGATAACTAAAATCTCGCGCGAGGAAGTACTCCAGTCCACATGAGAAAGTGCAAAGTCTGGGATGAGATAATGAAATCTCACGCGAAAGAGTGCTACAGGAGCAAAACTTCACGCGGGATACTCTGGATTCTCGTGCGAAGATCCGTACACAGACAGTACAGACGCACGACAGAGCTTAAATTCCTATCAGAAAAAAATGATAATGAGGCCAGAAATTAGATTTTCTACCCCACGGTGGGCGCCAAAATGTGTGTGCTTGAATGTGACCTCTAAATCAACCACATACGCAACATAGTCCTTACTCCTATGATTGAATTACGAAGAGAATATGAATTATTCAATCCAAAATTTGTGAGGAAGTGACCTGTTGCCTCCTAAGCAGGCGGGGTGTTTAATCACTCTCAGATTGGAGAACCAACAACCATCAGACCGCTACTACAACGGAGGATTTTCCAAGAAAGCCATAAAGATGATATGCAAAGCTAGAATCAAACTAAGATGAATGCAATTAATCTAAGAATACTTTCAGAGAAATATGCAATTAATCTAAAGTACTTGAAAGGAAATATGAAATGCAGATTTTTAGTTGATTTTGGAATAAAAATGATCTTAATCTAAGAACAATTAAGCAAATTTAATCTAAATGAGAAATGCAATTACACTAAAATGAGAAATTAAACCAGTTGCAAATGAAAGCTTGAAATTCAATCAAAAATTCACTATAGTGCCTTTACTCTCAAAATTACCTTTTTTTGAATGAGAAGAAGAGGCTCATTAAATAGAAAAGCTCAGGAGAGGAATGAAGAGTTTCTTGATTCGAAACTCCTGACCCTTCATTCCCATATTGAGACAAAAATGCAAGAATTACTTAATAAAAAGAATGGAAAATGCCACATAGGTGACCTTTCAAATATTTTGAATTATCAATTCAAAAAAGTGTGTCCATTTGAATATCAAGTAATTATTAATTCCTTTTTATGGGTAATTAGCTAAAGAGGGTAGATTTTAATTTAATTAGAAAGCACTTAGGACTTTATAATTAAATTAATTTATCATAGGGGTAATTTAGCCAATTAAGTCTAAGACTTTAGGAATTAATTTAGCATTTGATTATTGCAATTTATGGTATTTGCAATTGACATCAAGTCAAATTAGGTCAGGTAGGATAGAGAAAATTGCCTAGGGAACTAGGACTTTGGTGATGTAAAATCGAGATAATGCACCAAAATTGATGAAATTAAATAGGTGCCAATTTTGGGGTATTACACATATGACATCTCAAAATAAGAAGTTCAACTACAAATGTTTCTAGAACATCCTATTCTACTGGTGGATCATCAAAATGTTTCCTCTTTGAAAAACTCTTTGGCTCTGATGGATCATGCATTCAAACACAAAAATGAAACCCCAAGTCAGATTAAAATTCAGAATCATAGTCAACAATAATAAATAAAATTTAAACTAAAATTGAACTCTCATATACCTTGCCTCTCTGTCTCCTCCCACGGACTGGACACCTAATATATGTCCTTAGTAGTGCAAGAACAATGCCAAAAATGTCAACTTTGACCTGTATATGTTTGCAAAAATGAGATTGATCTATGAGTTATACTATTTCATGTTAAATACTTGGTAGCAAATATATGTTTACAAAATAACTATTCATAAACATTAAAACTTAAACATGTGTTGAACTGTCTTCACCAAATGTTAGTTGAGTCATCAGCAATACAAACCCTAGGCATTTTACCTCCCTCAAACTAGGAGTGACCTACAAAAGTCAAATAGATACTTAATACTATCATAACTTGATCATATTATATATAATTGATAGTAAAATACACACAAATAACTTTAGAAATGTATGTACCATGGCACTATCACTATGAATGGGTATGCATGTGACTCCATCCTGACAACAATAATAAATTTGGCTCCAAATTGTGACGGCTATGTGTCGCAATTGCGACTGCTATGTGTTGCAACTGCGACAATCATAGACATCGTAATTTTTTAGTCAAAAAATGCGATGTCTTCTCCTTGTCGTTGCAATTGCAACTCCTTTCCATTGCAATGCGAACCCTTCATTGTGACAGCAACCCCATCACAAATCTTCGTGTAGCCATCGCAATTGCGACGGCCTTAACTGTGACCACTGACGGTTTTTCGCATGGTCGCATGGGCTCGGAAGAGCCCATGTGCTCATGCGACCAACCGCAAGATGTTAACCACTAACCATCGCAATTGCGACAACCACTCCAAGAATTGCGACGGGGTTGTTGTATCGATGATGCCCCAATTGTCGTCATCGATACAACAACCCCGTCAAAATTACACATTTAAAACTTGGCCTCTAGAGGCTTGTCGCATGGTCGCATGTAATTAGGAAGGCGCATGTGATCATGCGACAAGCATGAAACCACACCACTGAAACCATTGTGAACTGCCTTAACTATGACTGCTAATGGTTTTTCGAGCCAAAAGGCAGAAAACATACTGGGTTTTGACACTTCAGCATTTCTTGGAACAAACAGGATGCAGCCAAAAAAGCTATATATTTCTAAGTTGATGATAATGCCCTCATCAGAAAAACCACAAGAAGTGTCCAAAAAAGTGCAAAAACCTCAAGATGCATCTAAAGCATAAAGCCCAATGCAAGAAAATGAAGGAAAGAGCTATATATTTCTAAGTTGATGATAATGCCCTCATCAGAAAGATTAGGAAATAATAAGACTATGGGATGGAATGCAAAAAATGAAGCAACGACATAGAAAGAAACATCAATTGAATTATTTTTCCAATCACTTAATAGTTTCCTATGTGTAAGGTACCAATTTGGGGAAAAAACAAAGAACTAAATAGCTTGTCTGTTCCAAACAAGAAGACTCTGTGACAATTTTAACTAAAGAAACATATTAATATCATGCATAACAACAAACAATAAGGCTTTGTATCTGATTGAAAGGTATGCCAGATGAATGTGAAGGCTACCCTTGTGAATGGAGATTTTGATAAGTCTATATGGAGTCTGGACCATCCTAAGGAATTCTCAGATTAAGGTAAATAAATTGCATATTAAAAAAGCAATAGATATCAGAAAAAAAAGGGGGCAGGAAGGTGGATTAAGGATGATGAGAATAGCCATACCTCTCTTGTCACAGGTGCTTTCGACTCTTTTTCTTGAACTGGAGCATAGCACATTGGATCCCAACTCTTACCACTTTCTGGCATAAGCCTAGAGTCCCAAGAAACAAAGTAGATATCCCCATCAAGATCACTGCCAGAAGCTTCATCGGGATGAGGCCTATGGCCCTTCTATGGGAAGATTAAGCAATCAACCAAGTGATGCAATCCTAGAGCATCAACTGCTTCTAAGATTTGTACATCACCAGGATATGCAATCCTGTAACTTTCCATATGATTTTATAGTCATGCATATGCAAATGCAGTGTCATTTTTTTTAGAAGCTTTTTGAACAAGAGGTAGCAGTTGTGCACTCACTTGTGACAACATGATAATGTACAATCATTGTAAGGGACATTTATTTGAAATAGAGAGATATCCTCACTTGTGACAACAAAGAGGATACCTTTGAGGGAAATGTTAGAATCCCTTAATTTCCCTCAAAGGTATCCTCTTTGTTGTCGCAAATGAGGACATCTCTCTATTTCAAATAACAACACTAGGTGAGAATGAAAATGAAACTGTCCTTACAGTGATTGTACATTATCATGTTGTCTTTACAGTGACTATCCTCATTTGTGACTATCCTTGTCACAAATGAGGACATCTCACAGTGACTGTCCCTTGTGTAATTGCCACTTGAATGTAATTGCCACTAAAATTAAATGCATAAGAGACATATTGCAACTCACTAGACATATTTAAATATCTTAAGATTAAGAACATGGTATATCTGGCTAACAATAGAGCCTCTCTATTATACTTTTTGTATTTCCAAACTTTATATATATATACATATATATATATATACATATATATATATATATACATATATACATATATATATATATATATATATATATATATACATATATATATATATGTATATATGTATATATGTATATATATATATGTAAATATATATATATATATATGTATATATATATATATATATATGTATATATATATATATATATGTATATATATATATATGTATATATATATATGTATATATATATAATGTATATATGTATATGTATATATATATATATGTATATGTATATGTATATATATATATATGTATATATGTATATATATATATATGTATATATATATATGTATATATATATATATATGTATATACATCTCTATATATATATGTATATAGATATATATGTATATACA